>OMMV01176667.1:0-12140 GCA_900302635.1 Chatrabus melanurus | reverse complement strand
TCGACCTCAAAGGCCGAGGTTCCAGAGACATGAATGTCAATACCAAGATAAATGAATCTTTCAGGAAAATTGATACCTTCACCGCCAACAGATACACTTCTAATGGATGAGTCCCGGAAGTCATTGAAATCCTGGATGTTAGGCTTGATCCAGGACGATTGCAAACCTGGACACTCCAACTCCTCACTCAGTTTCTTAAGGCAAGGCAAGGCAAGGCAATTTTATTTATATAGCGCCATTCATACACAAGGCAACTCAAGGTGCTTAAGTGTCACAATCAGCCATCCATTGATTCCACAAAGACCACAGAGTTGTTGCTCAGTTAAGTTTTATTTTGAGCAATAGAAACTGATTTTGGTGAGGTATACAAAGTCAAGTAAAGTCTGAGAGCATGTGCTGGTGCCGCGCTTTGCCACATCCACACACCACAGAACCGCCCTGGGTCCTGGATGGCAACCACACAGGCAGACAACCAGTCCATCCCCACATCTCTAAAATAATCTATCTGCTGCAGCCAGGTGAAGTGTGGGCATCCCCTTGGCCTTCTCTAGCCGCTGGGGTCCTCAACACTCAGGGACCTATGTGCTGGATCATCCACACAGAAATGCACCACATGGCCAAAATGTCGAAGCTGATGCTCCCTCACAATGCAAGTGATACTCCGTATCTTGATCTCCCTAAATAATGGCTCATTTGACACTAAGTTATTCCAGCGGTACCCAAGCATCCTCCAAAGAGACCAAGTACCAAAGACATCCAGTCGTCACCTCAGGTCACTGGTTAGCATCCAAGTCTCACAACCATACAGTAAGATAGGTAGCACCAGGACACTAAAGATTTGGACCTTTGTTCTCCTGCAAAGATAACATCACCAAACGCCTCTGTCCAGCGACCTCATGACTCCATAAGCTCTTTCTAGGTGTCTCTCGATCTCAAAGGCAAAGGAGCCAGAGACATGAATGTCACTGCCAAGATAAGTGAATGTCTCTACAAGTTCACTGAGGCATACCAAGCTTCAATTAAAAAGCTGAAAAGGAAAAACAAAAAATAAATGGTATCACCTCACATCAAAAGCAACTTATAGTTACAATCACATTCATATGACAATGCCATGAGTTAGTCTAAAAGTTTAAGCAAATAATAATACTAAAATAATATTAAAAAGGTCAGCCTTGCGATAGACTGGCGTCCTGTCCAGGGTGTACCCCGCTTCTCATCCAATGACTGCTGGGATAGGCTCCAGCACCCCCCACCACCACCACCTGTGATCCTTAACGGGAATAAGCGGGTTCAGAAAATGGATGGATGGATATTAAAAAGGAATATTGTAGACTTTCTTAGCAGCAACTCCCTCAAATGTTATACAGTGGAAAATGAAGTTGGTTTAACAATAAATGTTAAGCACCATAGACAGGAGTGTCACTGCTCAGTGTGTGTGTGTGTGTGTGTTGGACATGCAGGCAGATGAGAATGAGACAGGTCACTGCTTGCACTGTGAAGTGTGTGTGGCCCACAGTGTGTTGGCCATGCCTCTGTAACCAGGATAATTAGAGACCAACCCCCTGATAGGAGCCATAAACAGCCCCAAACAGCATTACCAACCACGTGATACACTCAATTTTGCACTTAAGCATGGTAAAACATATTAAGAGCAAATTTAATGCAGTTCATGTCATTTCCAAATATAACCATTGTTTTTAGCTGGCATCCACACACTGACAGACTTTAGTGGGTCCTAAAAACATGATTCTATTTTGAATTAATCTACAACAGAAAAGGAGCAGGTACAGTATCGCTTTATAGGAGATAAAAATACCTGTAAGATCCAATCTATGCTCTAGACGCATCTCTAAAAATATATATCAATACAATATTGCAATGTTCTATGTAATTTGGTGCAGTAGGTAAAATGTTCATAACCATTTGGGAATTCAGTAAGATGTTTTTGGTTTCACATTTGGATCTATTGTATAAGAGGTACCTATGGGCAAGCCTTAAGAGGGCTCTGGGACTGTAGGCAGGCCTAGCGGGAGTTGGGTTGATGACATTGGTTGTAGAAGCAGCTGTGTAAATGCACTGCTCATAAAAAGTGAACTTTGACACTTGATCCATTTTTGGTCCAGTCTCCTGTCACACACACTCAGTGGATCATGACAGCATTTTCTTTTCTTTTTTTTTCATAAAAAAACATATACCAATACTCATTCAATGTGGTGATAAAAAGAGGTCATTTGGTGCAAAATTGCTTTTTATCAACATTTTGCAGGTCAAGTTATCCTCATAAAAAAATTCTTTGTAAAGCATACAAATAGTAATGCACAAAAATTTGACAAATCCTACATATTCTTCAGGTGGCAGGTGGTGTTGACGTCACTAAAAACAAGATGCCGAATTTTCCGTCTGGAAAAAAAAAATTGTCTTACTCATTTTCTGCCGCTTATCTGGGTCCAGGTCGTGGTGGCAGCAGACCAAGCAGCTCAGCCCATACTTCCCTATCTTTGGCCAAGTCCTCCAAGTTTTCCTGGGGGGTTCCAAGGCGTTCAAAAGCCAGCTGGGAAATATAATCCCTCCTGGGTCTTCCACGGGGCCTCCTCCCAGTTGGACATGCCTGGAAGACTTCCAGGGGGTGACAACCAGGGGGCATCCTCACCAGATGCCTGAACTACTTCAGTTGGCTCCTTTCAATGCGAAGAAGCAGCGACTCTACTCCAAGTCCCTCCCGATTATTCGAGCTTCTCAACCTGATATGTATTGTTATTCTCACCCTAACTCTACCTGAATGCACTTTTCTGAACATTAAATGCGAAACGCACATTGTGCATGCACATGGAAATTCATAGGCATATGCACAAAATACTGCGCTTTTATTTTCAGATGATATCATACGAAACGCGTCATGAGAATACGTTGTGCAGTTAAATGTGGTTGGGGTTCTTCAAATCTATGACTGTGGAAGTAGCAGGTCCCCTGCTTCATGTAACAGTTAGACCTTAAAGACCTTGTTTTAGATTTCTCAAAAATCCAACCCCAAATCAGAAAAAGTTGGGACGGGGTGGAAAATACATTCAAAAAAAAAATGCAGTGATTCTTACATTTATTTTGAATTTTATTTCATTGCAGATAGGATGAACCCAAGATGGTCCTTTTCGTCCTTGGTCCGGGGCACATGGCGGCCATTTCTTCCAAAAAAACATCTGGAATACTGATTCATGTGACCACAATACACGTTTCCACTGTTTGATGGTCAAACCCAGATGCCTAAGAGCCCAGAGAAGTCGATGCTGCTTCTGTATAAGGTTAACATAAGGCTTCTTTTTTTGGGACAATAAAGTTTTAAGTGGCATTTGTGAATGTAACTCTGTATTGTAGTGCTTGACAAAGGTTTCCCAAAGGAATCCCTTGCCCACGTGGTTACATCAGCAATTGATGAATGATGCTTCTTGATGCAGTGTCAACTGTGGGATCGGAGATCATGGGTGTTCAGCTTAGGCTTGCACCCTTGCCCTTTATGCACTGAAATTCCTCCAGTTTCCTTGAATTGTTTAATGATATTATGTACTGTATAAGAAGAAATATGCAAATCCCTTCGAATCATTCTTTGATGAACATTGTTTTTAAACATTTCAATAATTTTCTCACGCATTTGTTGACAAACTGGAGATCCTCTGCCCATCTTTGCTCCTCAAGGACTCAGCCTTTCGTGGATACTGCTTTTGTACCATGATTATGGTACAAAAGCAGTATCATGTAGCATGACACAATCATGATTGCAATCACCTGTTCACATCACCTGTTTGAAATAACATCGTTTTTCCCCCCTCATTCTTCTTTTTTCAGCTGCTCCCGTTAGGGGACACCACAGCATCTGTGTCCATCTCACCCTGTCCTCTGCATCTTCCTCTGTCACACCAAACAATTGCATGTCCTCCTTCACCACATCCATAAACGTCCTCTTTGGCCTTCCTCTTCTCCTCCTGCCTGGTGGCTCCATCCTCAGCATCCTTCTCCCTAAGTACCCTGCGTCCCCACCCACTCCACCCTGCCTGCACTCTCTTCTTCACCTCTCTACCACACTCCATTACTTTGGATAGCTGCCCCAAAGTATTTAAAAATCATCTACTTTCACCACCTCTACTCCTTGCAACCTCACTATTCCACCGTGCTCCCCCTCATTCACATGCATGTACTCCGTCTTGCTCCAACTGACTTTCATTCCCCTTCTCTGCAAAACATATTTCCAACTCTCCAGGCTAGTCTTAACCTGTTCTCTACTCTCACTACAGATCACAATGTCATCTACAAACATCATAGTCAATGGAGACTCTTGTCTGATCTCATCCGTCAACCTGTCCATCACCATTGCAAACAAGAAAGGACTCAGAGCTGATCGTTGATGTAATCCCACCTCCACCTTGAAAGCATCTGTCATTCGTACTGCACATCTCACCACTGTCACACTGTCCTTGTACATATCCTGCTCCACCCTCACATACTTCTCTGCCACTCCAGACTTCCTCATACAATACCACAACTCTTCTCTTGGCACCATGTCATAAGCTTTCTCTAAATCTACAAACACACAATGCAACTCCTTCTGGCCTTCTCTGTACTTCTCCATCAGCATTCTCACACTAGCCCTCAATTGCCGCGTCCCAATTTATTTATTTATTTATTTTTAATGTGTCGCAGTCCTTAAATGCAGGAATGGATGTATATTAACAAATGAAATGAAGTTGACTACACAAAACATGAAATATCTTGAGTTCATACTGTCTGCAATGAAATATAAGTCAAAGTAAATAAAAGAATCATTGCAGGATTTTTTATTTTATTTTATTATTATTTGTATTTTCCATACCATCCCAAATTTTTCTGATTTGGGGTTGTATGTCACAGAAGTCCTTACCTGAAATCCTTTTTTTCTACATCAGACACACCCACTGAGCTGGTCTGCCCTCTTTACAACACATCCGCACGGTCATGAGAAGTACATGGATTGACGCCTCCCCTCATAGAAAAGTATTGTCATGGGGAGGAGCAGCTCCTTTCCATTTGAAGAAACATACAGAGAAACAGATAAATTCTTAACGATTTGTAAATGGGTTGTTTTCTCCATCAAGGAGGTCTGTTTGTTTGTTTTTGTTTTTTTGATAGGAGGATTACACAAAGACTAATGAACCACCAACACCTGTAAACAGGTTGACTATCTGTTCCACTGTGGACCCAACCTCAAACCTGGGGAAAGCAGTCGTGCCTCACAGTGTGGAGTCCGATTCCTAAACTGACCATCACCCATTTTGCTCAGTCCTGTCAAGCGTTCACTGTTTACTCATTTGCACCCTTCTTAGCCACACCCCAAAGGGAGCAGCAGAAACCACTTTTTAGCTATGCATGTACAGGTCTGGAAACATGTGCAGATGACATTCATCGCCGCATCCGCCACACTACAGATCTGCTCCGGATCCTGTATCCAGGCAGACAACCGGGTGTAGTCACCTATATGTCCCAGCTCGATCAAACAAGAGCGCCCCCTTGGCCTTTTCCAGTTGCTGGGGTCCTCAATATTGAAGTGCCTGACTGCTGGATCCTGCCCAGTGAAGCACCCCACATGGCCAAAATGTCGTAGCTGACATTCTGTTACTATGCCAGTGATACTCCTCATCTGAGGCTCCCTAAGTAATTGCTCATTTGACACAAAGTCATTCCAGCAGTGCCCAAAAATTCTCTGAAGAAACCTAGTACCAAAGACGTCCAGTCATCACCTTAGGTCACTGGTTGTCCTCCAAGTTTCACAACCATACAGTTATACACTGTAAAAAAAAAAGTGTTGTTTTTATGGAAAAAAACTGGCAGCTGCAGTTGATAATTCTGTAAAAAATACAGTAAAAATATGTACATACCTTTACAGAACAACCTGCAAATGTTACGGTATAATGTTGTAATTTACAAAACATTTACATTTTAAAGCTGTATGTAACATTATGATGCTGTTTTAAACTAATTATTTTCTGTATAAGTTAGACACAGTTGTTACTTATTGCACATTGAATTCCATTCATGTGCTGTTGCACCACAGGAACTACTCTGAAAATATAATGAATTGTATGCCATGGTGCCATATTAACATATTTTTTACTGTATGTGTACAAAGTATGTTAATATGAGGAGTTCTGAAAAAATGTCTGTTTAGAATTGAGTAGGCTATATGTCAATAGGATAAAACCAATTCTGCAGTTCATTACATTTTCAGACTAATTCTATCACTTGACAGAATGGTAGTGCAAGCAGTTAATGTGCTTACTTCCAAAACAGAACATCTCTGGTTCAAGGCTGTCCATATCCCATTCTGCTTTTACAATTTTTTTTGCAAATTACAATGGTTTTATACTGTAAAATTTACAGTATTTTCTATAAAGGTATTTATATATATTTTACTGCATTTTTTACAGAAGTATTCTGACAATCACAGCTGCCAGTTTTTATCCAGAAAAACAACAGAATTTTTGTACAGTGTCCAGCACATGAAACAATTTAATTTGATAATATGTCTGCTGCAAATTCTGACAACTGCACAACAAATAAAATAATAAAACATGAAAATATAGCTATCTTATTTTAAATCATGAATAAAGTAAAAAATAAAGAGCCCCGCAATGCACTGAATGGTCCGTCAGTTAAAGTCCTCCAGGCAGAAACCTCTTTTTTTGTGTTGTGAGTTTTACAGTGTACAGGAAACACCAAGATCCTAAAGACTTGGATCTTCATTCTCCTGCTTAGGTATCATCATCACCAAACACCTCTGTCTAAGGACCTCAAGCAACTATAGAGCCCTGAAAAAGCTCTTACCCAATGGACTATACGCCATGAGTCCCAGAGCTTCCAGCAAGTTTGGACCACAGAGAACACCCTGTTTTCCAACTCCCTCAGCAGCAGTATTTCAACCATCCTCCTACCCTAATAGCCTTCCAGAGTTAGCCATGAGGTTCCAAGGCTTAAATGAAAAAGGAATCACACCTTTAAGTGAGTCATAGTTAGTAGCCTTTTTTGTCATCTTGGCCACATCAGAAGTCACGACACTGACCAAAGTAAATAGGAGCTTGTGGTTGTAACGGGCCCTGTTGTTAGACCAACACTGGGCACACTTCTAAGTGCCGTCTCTCCTCTGTGTGAAGCTCCATCCATCATGACGTTGAGACAGGACAGAAGACCATGGCAAATGAAGCATGGTTAATTCTATTAGTGCAGGGACACAAACAATCTGTGGGGAATCAAAGAAGCAAACATAATCCCAGCGGACTGGTTTCCTGAGATGGAACAGTTTAAGGCGAAACATTAAATTCCTGCACACTATTTTTCCAGATACACACTCACACAGAGGCTCATGCTTCTTAGCCGGACTGTTGTTTAATCAATTGCTATTCGACAACTTTCTTTCCCCCTTTCCTTTTTTATGTCTTTCTGTCTTTCTCTCCCTGCTCTCTCACTGCAGGACCCTTATGGGACAAAGCTGGCTTTCTGGGCTTTCTGCATATATGCATGCCATTCAGACAATGAAGCTTTTATTAGAGTCACCAGCATCTCTGAGCTCAGGGATGAGGGAAGAAATCAGAGAAAGCTGTGACTGACACTGAGCACCAGTTTGTGCATGTGTTCTTCCTACGTCATGCCGGGGCATACATGTGCAACACAGGTACCATGTTGACGGTAGAAAAACCGTCATTCCGGACGTTATAGCAAAATCACTGTTGTCTGCAGTGGCAGAACATAGATGATGGTGTGAGATGTGGTCATTTTTCAGTATTAGCGAGACGGGCGATAATTTACTTAATTAAAAATACAACAGTTTTACCATTTTGCACAGTGTTGTATTAAAACAGGAAGCTTCAGTTCTGATGGTTGCTTAAAGAGTCAAGTTTTTGTGAGGTTATAGCTTAATTTCTTTGTAATATCACACAAATTATTCACGTTTACCTGATCTGTACTTAAATAATCCATCTTTCACTGCCTGTCTCATCTCCTCGTTAAAGACAAAACAACATCTGGTTTGTCCTCGTCGCTCCAGCAAGCAGTAAAAGTTGAAAATTTTTAACTTTTCATGGCAAGTGCAGCTGCCACGCTCATAGTCAGCCGCGGTGTAGTTTTCCGTTGTCCTGTCATTGAAAACAATTGAACATCTGGTTACCGTCAGCCGCTTACAGCCAACATGTGAATGCAGCATTACGCTTCCTCGGCCACGAATCAGTTTCTACCAGTGGTGGGCACAGCTAACCTAAAAGTTAGCTTTGATAACCGCTAATCTGCTAATTGAAAAGTTAACTGTGATAACCGCTAAATTGCTAAAACATTTAGCTGAAGCTTCCGCTAACTTTTAGTGTATGAATTTGCCTTTGGCTTAGTTTTTTTTGTTCTAAACCCCTGAAAAACAGACCAAAAGAGCTTAAATTTTAATATGTTGGCACGTAAATATGGAGCTTCCCAAAAAGGTTTATCATGCCAAGATCAGATGATGATCAAGATGAACATAAATATTTAAATGAACAAATGAAATGAAACAGTCATTTCCATTCACAGTACAGGAAGTATTAAACAAATAAGAAATATTAAGAAATAAAAATGCACATGGGAATAATTTTAATAATCTAATTAATACATTTACTCTCGCTTGTTACCTTTGCACGATGTGTAAAATGCACTTATTGGATATAAGCTCCAGCAGGAACAAACACGTATGATTTTAGGGTTTGCAAATGTTTTTTACCGTTAAACTTTATTCAAAAAATGTTCGCTGAACTAAATTTAGTGGAAGCTAATTGGTCTGCTAATGGTTTTCAAAGTTAGCTGAAAAGCTAATCCGCTAATGAAAAAGTTAGCTTTGCTAATTAGCTGTTAGCTGATTAGCTGAATTGTGCCCAGTACTGGTTTATGCCCATCTGAAGCTTGCTTTGTAAGGCCCCATCACACTCAGACGAAGACCATGAACACAACGCGCTATGTCCTGAAAATTTTGAGGAACGCAGCAGGGACGTGGTCAAAATTGAAAAATGTGCAGTTTTCAAGTTCATACTACGTCCTTATAGCGTCTAACACGATCCCAATAATTTCTTAATAATTTCTTACCACATGTGCACTACGTCCAGTGCGTTCTTACAACGTTCTTAGTACGACCAATCAGATCGCACCGCAGGCTTACTACACGCTTACCACATTCTCGCTGCATCCGTCTGGTCCTTATAAATACTGCATCATGTCCTGCGCTTTTTCATTTGTTCTGCAAGCTATGTTCGGCAATCAGCTACAGTCTACAACTATACCGCCGGAGACATCAGGGGAGTCCAAGAGAGGCCATGGTAAAAAAGGCAAAAAGACTGGGGGAAGTTGCAGAAGAAGTTCCTGATTCTGTGTGTTCATATCCATGGTTGAAACAGAAGTGATGGTGTGAGGAATTGGATCCAGTATTTATACTAAATTCTCTGAATGTGACAAAGACGTGGTGAGAACCTGCTGCAAACGTGCCGTAGATGTGGTGAGCTCCGAAAGAACGTATTAATGTAATGCGATCTTCTACAACGTGGCATGGACGTACCATGGTCATAGCACAAGCGCGGAGAGGTCATAGTGAGAATTCCATTGATGTCGCTAGAACGCAGTGACATCCGTTCCACGCTTGTACTATGTCAGTGACGTCCCTACTAGGTTTTAGTTATGTCATTACTGCATCAATGCCGTCGTTACTACGTCCTTATTCAGTTCTTACTGTGTCCTGATTCGGCCACGTCCTCACTACGTTTTTTTTTTTTTTGACATGCCCAAACATTGACCACATCCTCCACGTCCAAGGAGACCATACCATGTCCTTATCAGTTTCTACTGCGTTCCAACTATATTGTACAAGTTCTTTGAGGGGAGAAAAAAATCAGCTTGTCAAGAACTTCAGCCTGTCATCCTACATCTGCATAATAAAGCGCCAAAACAACATGCTGAGGCCTGTAGTTGCAATCAAAAGAAGCTTTAAGCAATCCCTTAGACCGTGTATGACATGTCTATGCACTTGACTAACTTTACAATACAGAAATCAGACCTCTAGGCAGAGCGTTCGTGTGCGTCTGGGTATGTGTGAGTAGTGTGCAATTGTGTGCCTTACTGTTGAGTAGAGAGAGGACCCTCTGTGACTCAGTCATGCGTGAAGCGGATTTTCTGTTCAATGGGAACTGCACACTTGCATACTTGCATTCTAATGAGTCCATGCGCATAATCATACAAAACAAGCAGAGATGAACACATGCAGTTTGTAAGTGCATGTACACGCACACACAGATCACACTATTCAGTTGGGCCCCTTGTAGAATTTTATCTGTGTTGTTGTCATGCAGTCACACGTGACACAGGGTGGAGACTTTAGGCTTACACTGCGGACAGACTAGGGATTAGCAACGTGAAATTTGTCCACACAGTCCAGCCAAATATGAAGAGTTGAAAGATTGTTTAGTTTGAAGTAAAAATCACTTACTGGGTAGCAGCCTAACATTTTCCAATTAAGAAATGAGCGACCAACATGATTTGATTGTAATCAAGTTCACTTAGCCAGGTTTCAAGCCGCCTATCTGCTAACTAGCCAGGCTAGCTGTGCTGGTGAGCCACCGCATCAGTGAGGGTAGGCTAGCTAGCTCACTACCCAAATAAATTAGGTTTTTCCTGAGACAGTGTGTTTTCCTAGCCATTTTTGTCTTGCTCTGTTCGGTGCTGGGTGTTGGGTACGGTTGTGCAGGCGTCGTTGTCAGAGAGGAAACGTTTACTGACCTTGACTTCATGGATGATGCTGTGATCTTTGCAGAATCAATGGATGCCCTGATTTCAGCACTTAACAAGCTGAGAGAGGAATCGGATTGTCTGGGTTTGCAATTGTCCTGGATCAAGACGAAGATCCAGGCTTTGAATGACTTCCTGGGCTCGATGAGCAGAACTGTTTGAGGCGTCATGAAGTCTTTGGACAGAGGTGTTTGGCGATGCTGATATCTTTAGGGTCCTGGTGCTTCCTGTCTTACTGTATGATTGACTTGGACACTAACCAGTGGCCTAAGGTGACAACCAGATGTGTTTGGTAGTAGGTCTCTTAAGAGAATCCTTGGGTACCACTGGAATGACTTTGTGTCAAACGAATGGTTACTTAGAGAAATTTAGCTCAGGTGTACCACTTGTGTAGTGAAGGAACGTCTGCTGCAGTACAATATTTTGGCCATGTGGCACGCTTCTCTGGGCAAATGGAAAAGGCCAAGGGGACACCCACATTTCACCTGACTGCAGCAGAGAAATGGTTACATTCAAGAGGTGGAGATGGGCTGGTTGGGTGGTTGCCATCCAGAACCCAAGGTGGTTCTGTGTTGTGGTGGATGTGGCGATATGTGGCGCCAGCACGTTCCCAGACCTGACCTGAAAGCTACATGAATCTCAGGATGGACAGTTGTAAAGACAGAATGCTGGAAACACAGTTTACATCTGGAGTATTAGCAAAAATGTTGCTGATCTTCCTCAAGACGTAAACCGTGACCTTTACCTCAACTTAGAAACACAAGCTTCCGATAAACGTAACCAAATTTTATGTGGTTATATTTAATTGGGTGGCTGTTAACCAGGACCCAGGTGGTTTTGTGGTGTGGTGGATGTGGCGACGCTTAGCGAAAGTGCATGCTCCCAGATGTGATCTGACCTTGTCTTGCAACTGACTGCAAACTAACGCTGTTTTTGGAACAGTGAAATACTTTGATAAAAGTAGTGTTTCTTTTATTTATTTTCTTTTTTGTTTGGTTGTTTGTTACCTCCGCCAAGGAGGTTATGTTTTCACCTGCGTCTGTCTGTCTGTCTGTCTGTGTACAAGATTTCTCAAAAAGTTATGGATGGATTTTGATGAAATTTTCAGGATAAGTGGGAAATGGCCCAAGGACCAATCGATTAGATTTTGGTGGTGATCCGGATTATTATTATTATTTTGGTTTTTTTTTTCACAAACTCAGCCTTTTTTGAGGCCCTTCTCACGCACGAAAACTCATGAAATTTTGCACAGACATCAGAACTAGTGGTCAGATGTTACACACAGAGCATTGGACCCGGGTGTGGCCCAGGGACTACATAGTGCCCCCTAGGAC
>OMMV01176648.1:0-10376 GCA_900302635.1 Chatrabus melanurus | reverse complement strand
CATGAAGAAAGAAGGATATGTGAAGATTTTGAAAGAAAACCTCAGTCAGCAGCAAAACTGGCTCTGGGTCGTTGCTTTGTCTTCCAACACGACAACGACCCAAAACATACATCACTCCTGGTGAAGAACTACCTCCAGAAGACCAAAGTGAACGTTATTGACTGGCCTGCACAAAACCCTGACTTGAATCCCACTGAAAATCTGTGGGGTGAACTGAAGATCAAGGTCCATGCCAGAAGACCATCAAATGTGGAGGAGCTTGAGAGATTCACCAAAGAAGAATGGGCTGGGATTCCTCAGGAGGACATGTCTGAGACTTGTTGAAAACTACAACAAATGACTGCAGGTTGTTATCCAGCAAAAAGGAGACATAATTGACTATTAGCATCAAAGGGGCTAATAATTTTGACCCTGGTAGTTTTTGGTTTTTGTGAAATTATTTTGTTTCTCTGTGCAAAGTAAAATAATGTCAGCATCCAAAATAAAACTAGGATGTTTAGAAATACTGTGTTGAAAATTCCTTGCTCTGTTAAAAAGTGCTTGGGAACATTTTGAAGAAAATGTTAAATTTCATCTGGGGGCTAATTATTTTGTCCTCATCTGTAATGTCTCAGTGGGCTTTACATTATCCACAACATACAACACCTTCTGTCCCGCCAATTCTTCATGGGAAGAGAAGTCAATGTAAAGACAAGCAGTTATAGAGGAACAAAGTAGGAGAAATTAGATCATTTATAAGCCCACTTCTGTCCTGTCAGAGCACATTTTATTTATTTATTACAAGTTTTTATGTGACATACTGACTAAAGGGGATTTTATATGATAGGTAAAAGTATGCCTATTGATAATGTATATTGTTGTTTGTCTTTTGGCTGCTCCCAAGTGCTCAAGGTCGCCCCAGCAGATCAAGTACAAATCTGCATTGGGATTTGGCACAAGTTTTGTGCTGGATTCCCTTCCTGAGGAAAGTCCAATTTTACATGGAAATAGAAATACACACATCCCCTGGTCTTTCCAAGCGGTCTTCTAGCCAAGTACTAATCAGGACCTACTCTGCTTCACTTCTGAGATCCGACGGGATCGGGTGCACACAGAGCAGGATGGCTGTATATTGATAATGTATATGGACTGCATTTAAATGGCGCCACGATGCCTCAGATTCACTCACATGCTGATGTGAGGCTGCTGCCATCGAGGTGCACGGCTGCACGTCGGGAGCAACTTGGGGATTACAGCCATTACTCAAAAACGCCTTCTTGACTGCTTGTATGGGCGGGGATTGAACAGATGACCCTTGGGTCACAAGACTTTAGGGCACCACTTTTCCAATGTTACCCTTGTGTGATTTTGCGTCTTTTATTTTTTTTTAAGATGCAACATTTTAAAGATGTGGAAATTGCAAAGGTGAGGATGGAAGAACATGCCAAATTTGAGAAAGAGTTTGATCAGATGAAACAAGAGCTGCAGAGGACTTACGAGCTGAAGGTGAATGGACTGATGACCCGGGAGAAAAATGCAATGGATCGGTTACAAAAACAACAGGAGGTAGGTCACGTGTGGTGATGTGTTCTGTTCAAAATCTGTTTTCACCACCATCAAGCAGATTCATTAATTTTAAAACGATCAAAAAGTCTCAAATTAGGAGTATTTGCAATCCATCTTATCCAGTTGTTTAATTTTCTCTTTGCTTCAGATAGAAGAAAGGAATGTCTACACGCAGAGACAAATACTACTAAAAGAAATTGACACAGTGCGGAATAGAGAAAATGAGCTGAAGATGAAAATTGAGGCTTTTGAAAAGTAAGAAAATAATGTTAATAATTGTCTTTTGCTCCGACTTTTAGTACATAAGTATTACAAACATGAAACTGTTGATGCTGACAGATCTTGTCGCATGCAAGAAGAAAAGATGAAGACCAGTGAGGAGCTGCTGATTAGGAAAGAACTGGCAGTGAAGTCTTTGGAAGAAATGTACGAGCAAAAGCTAAAGAGCGACCTTTGCAGGTATTTCTTTCCTGAAGAATCAGTCGTCCAGGTTTTTGTGTCTCTTAAACAGTCACCACCCATAATACCGTGTTGGTTCATACGTGCAGCCTCTCATTTCATCGCTTCACTCCTTTGTGTTAATTCCTTATAATAAGTTTGCATTCTATCCTTTTATGGCAGTGGACACAACTGTTTTTATTGGAATAAATCAAAACTATCAGTTCTGTACAATGTGTAGCTCTATTTATTCTTGCATATGAGGCAGCTATGCAGTATCACAGAGGTGCTGCAGCCAGCACACTCTGGTAGGATTGGTGTTTGTTAGGCCAACGGTTGTATTTTCAGGTGGGCGCAGATTGGGGCACTCATGGATGCTGTGCTGTGCAGTCTGTTCAGGGATCCGCATGTGCAGGCTGCAGGTGGGCGCAGACCCCAGCGGTGCTTGCTGCCGTTGCACCGGATAACCCCTGTTTGTAGTTGGTTCAGGGTTACCCATTCTTTGCGGGGTAGATCTGCACCTGGTGGTAACTTTATGTTTGAGGTGATGGTGAGTTAAGTGGGTCGGGGGATTTGCTGCCAGTCAGTCATACAGCTCTTTGTGTTTCTGATTAATTATTTTAAGCAAATACATTTCTATCAGATATCAGTGTTGCCAATGTTGGGTCCAAAATTGAATGATGAAAAGTTAATTTCTGTTATTGTGGCTTTTTATGACTCCATCAATATGAATTTATACTCTACATGCATATAGATTTATGTTCATTTATTTACCGGTGCAATTCTTACTTTACAGTTCTATTATTCGAAGAAACCGTTTTATGCTGTTTATTTAAAGTTTCTGTGTTACTGTAGACTTTTTTTCAAACTCTTGACCGATGCCACGTCCTCATAATGCGGTTATTTCTATTTGCTGATGTCTGTGCGCTGGAATGACTTTGTATCAAATGAATGACTACTTGGGGAGACTCGGATGAGGAGTATCACTTGCATTGTGAGGGAGTGTCTAGGTCATTTTGGCCATGTGGCGCGTTTCTCTGTGCATGATCCAACGTGCAGGTGCCTCAGTGTTGAGGACCCCAGCCGCTGGCGAAGGCCAAAGGGACGCCCATGTTTCACCTGGCTGTGGCAAATAGCTGGTTACTTTCGTGAGGTAGGGATGGATCGGTTGTTTGCCTGGGTGCTTGCAATCCAGGACCCAGGCTGGTTCCGTGGTGTCGGGGTTGCAGTGATGCGCGGCAACAGTGCATGCTCACAGACTTGACGTGTTGAATGTGTACTGAGAGCTACAAACTCTATGTATGTAAAAACGTACTTGGCTGCATAAAGCTGGTTCTTATGGCCCATTCACACTCTGACGATTGGCCCGCCGTTTGCCGATGGCGAGTGAAAATTTGATTACCGTCGACCAGCGTCGAGGTCCGCCAGACTCCGCAGGAGCTAAGTCGACGTCAGTCGGGCAACACCGGTGTTCATCGTGGTCCCGGAAAAATTTTCAACATGCTTAAAATCTTCGACGTTCATTCTAAAACGCCGGCAAGAGTTGAGCTCTGCTGCCACTACATCACCTCCGCTAGTGCTCCGTTACTGCTCCGTTCGCCTCCGCTGGCCAACGTCGGAGGCTTGACTGGACACAGCCTGACGTATTTAAATGCTCAGCAGAGGTCAGTGGAGTATTCGTGGACCAGTAACGGCCAGAATGCAGTTGTAGCGCACTAATGTCATCATGGAACACTCGGACAACTTTACACATCATAGCCCTAACTGTGTAGCCTGAAATATGTAGAACCTGTCTCGACAAAGCACCAGTAGCAAGTGATTAAAATCGCAGAGTTACGTCAAGTTTATATACGGTATGCTACGTCTCATACGTTAAGTCGACGATCAGCTCTGCCAAGCTACGCTACTGCGCCGCGGAGTGCGACAAAAGTTGAACTGCGTCCTATACTAAGTCAGTGGACCGTCGCCAAACATGGAGCTCCGCCAGTACAACATCACCCTCCGCTGAGCCACGTCGACCTGCGTTGAAGACAAGAAATTTGGACCCCTGTAGCGAGCCTTCTCCGGCATTTCACAGAGATTTTTGAGAATCTGCTACGTCGACCAGCGTCAGCCACTTCACGTCGCAGTGTGAATGGGCCTTTAGACAGCAGGGGAACTTCTCATCCATTCAATTAAATGGTGATGCTCTGTTTTTGTTTTTAGGTATCAGCACGAGTTAAAAGAAGAATTCATCAAGAGAACAGAGAAATTAACTGAAAAAGAGAACCAAAACAAAGGTGGATATTGAGATGACTGTACTGTTACAGGCTGTTTTTCTATTACTCTTATTTAGACAAATATGTCTAATACACACGTTCACCACTTTTAGTGGAAACTGCTCGTATAGAAAAGGAGTCTGCAGCACTCGATGCTAAATTAGAAGAGCACAGAAGAGCATGTTTGGAGCTGCGCAAACTGCAGGTAAATGAGGATATCACTCATCTATTGCTGTTATCCACATGTTGCTCAGGAAGCAAGGTGCAGTATTTCTGGTCAACTTAATAATTTGTTGTTTGCTTTCAGACCAGTTTTTTTTTTCCCCATTTAGCGTGTTCTTTAATAACTGTGGTGTACAGTTTGTTTTGGTTTAATTTCCAGTGTGTCAGTTCTTCCACGCATCGTGTGGTACTTTTTCAGGTGGATCTGGACACGGCACAGCAGCAGGTGTCTCTACTAAGTCAACAGAAGGAGCTGCTGAGGGAAAGACTGGACAGCATGAGTGACTATTCCAGCTTGAAGAGGGAGAAAACAGAACTGCAGGAGCAGCTGCACCTGCTGAAGAAGCAGGTGGAGGAGGCACAGAAGGAGAACTGGCGTCTTCATGCAGGTTAGGAGTGACTACTGTTGTGTTTTATCTACATGTTGTGTTTTGCCGTGATGCATGTCAATGACTCTCCAGAAAAAAATGCGTAATGTTTCAGTTGTGGCTCTTGACTGTTGATATCTTAGGAGTTTCCTATGCAGTGGCTGAACCAAGAAGAAGCTGTTTGTAGATCCAGCATTGTGCAAAACATTCAGGGTAACCTTTCCTGCTGCTGAGCTGAATCTTTTTCAGTGTTGCTTAATTGTCAGTGCAGCAATCGTCTGTCCCCGTATCACTGACAGCAGGCTGCACTTTAGCTGGATTCATACATCCCAAATCAGAACATTTGGAAATGAAAAATAACTTCTCTCCATCAACAGATGCTTCTGGAACAGTTGACCATTAATCTAAAACTACAGCAGACCTCCCAGCTTGTGTTGGGTTTTGGCAGGTATTAAAGGCTCAGTCACACTATGACGTTTGAGTCAACGTGGACGAACGTATTTGCAAACATTGATGTCCGCTATAAGACTGGCGGCGGCCAGCCGCCCTCACGGGCTTTTCAGCGATGCCAATTCAGAACAAAGTGGCTGATATATCATGAATAGACACTAAAATGGGTCATATCGGGGTGTCCATAACACCCCTTGTTGCCGTGATAAGTCAACACATCCAGGTTTTGCTTTAATGTCAGATACATATTCTTCCTGGCCCAAAATCTTGGACGTAGAGTTTGAACATGAGCACTCGGTGACCCTTGTGAACTCTGTGACCCTGGGGACCTAGTTAAAAGTAGGTCACCGTCAAAATGTTGTTGCCATGATAACTAATCAACACTTATAAGTATTGTTTTCATATTGGATACACATATTCTGTGGACTAAAATCTTGGATGAGTTCAAACATGAGCATTCTGTGACCTAGTTTATTCACTAAATTGAGACACTAATTATATGTACATGCTGTCATACTTTTCTGTATTAACACTTTAACACAAAGAAGTATGCCACTTGTTTTTTTTATGAGATACAGCACATTAATAATAATAATGAATGAGACAAAATAGCTGTACTTAAAAGAATGTTTATTTAACAATGCTACTGTCTGCATTGACTCTGTCTTGCAGAGTTTTGCCATTTTCTGTCATTTCAAAACACCCATTCCCACTGTTTTAAGGCACCCATCTGCATGTAAATTAACACAAGGGGGAGTCCGAGCATCATTCCACAGAAGCCACACTGACAAGGCCACTTGTCATATGTGACTGCAGATGGTTTTTGTTTGTTTGTTTTTTGTCTCATGATTGCAGACATCGGCCGAGGCCAGTTATCTCCAAATGCATTTAATCAGTCTACCATTGTTTTAGATGATGTTTTGACTTCACTATCATCATGTCAGAGTTGAAAAAGCCATCAAGGGAGCAGCTGGCCTTGCAGATGGAGCTACAGAGGCTGCAGGACGCTCGCAGGTTGGATCAGGAAGAGTTTGACGACCAGAAACGAGTGCTGCAGACACAGCTCCAGCGTGAGGTCAGTCAGGGTCACGCTGAGTGTGGGGAAACTCTGTGCTTCCAGCTCTGTGGCTAGCCTGGAAGAATCGCTTCTGTAACCATTGGTTTGTCATCAGATTTCCAGTCAACATAGAGTTGAGGTCTTGTGTCAGTGTTACATTTTCAGGTTACCGTGTGCAGTAATCCCTTCTAATTTTTTGATTTGATTATAGTGTACCTTCTGTTTTTCAGTGAGTGCAAGAACTGACATTATCACCTATTTTATTGCTTCCTTTGTTACATACATTCTGCATAATGTATTTTTTAAAACTTTTTCTCTTTGATGATCAGTCAGTTGGCACAAGCGTTTCCTTCAGCCTTAATAATGTTTTATCCTTTCTGCAGGTGGAGCACTGTGCTCAGCTCAGGGCCGAGCTGACAAAGACTGAGGAGATGTCACACTGGATGACTAACGGTGTTGAGGAAGTTGAGGTGCGACCTCACCAACCTCGCCAAGGTACGCCGTGACCTGGCGTGTGTGTGTTTATTACTTATTGGCACTTGAACCATGACGGCTTCTCATATTTGTTTTTATCACCCGCTTTTTATAATCTGGATTCTTTTCTTGGATTTGCTTTTCCACTGCACAATTATTTTCTGGAAAAAGAATTTTATTTGGCGAAAACTAATTTTGTTGTGAAGCTAAGTAGAAACCTAGAAAATAAGTAATTTTACTTCTACAATTACTGTAGGTTTAATTGTACTTTGAGAGGTTTGAAAATAGTTTTCGAAACCTTTTTCATGTCTGCTCTTCAAGGTGGCTTGGGTTTTTTTTAAATCTCAGATGTCAACTCATTGTTTGCTCTTTCTTTTTTCCTTTCTTTTTTATTAGTTACGATTTATGATGATGATATTTTTGAAGCAGCTGGGCTTGTGCAAGAACACAGCTGGGCTTCCTTTGGCTCTTCAGGCTTTGACCTGAGCATGTTGTCTGAAGTCAAGGCCCGGCAGGAGGAGCTCATTAAGCAGGCCGACACCTTGGATGACGCCTACAGAAGCTACCAGCAGAGGGCAGTGCACTCCACCATCTCGCACACTCTTCCTCCAAGACCACTTTCCCCACAAGTGCAGCCTTCACATCGCGCTCTCTCTCCTCTAAGGAAACAAGTCTCTCACTATCCTCACCCTTACTCGCGCCACAAACCAAAGGCGTCTCTCAGACCACTTTCTCCTGGAACCCCTTCCTTCAAGTCTGATGACAGCAGAATTAACTTAGCAACTCCACAGCCAAGAGTGACATTCTCAGAGGACCAAAATCAGCCCCATTCCTCAGGCCGACTCAGGAACCAGTCGGTGTCTAAGCCTCCGTTTGGAAGAGATGAACTTCACCAGGATGGAAGCTCCTCTCCGTCCAGACGTCTGTCGTCTCCGTCACGTTCTTCCTCCAGAATAAAGCTTCAAACAGAGACTGCTGGAGGTACTTTCAAAAAGACTTTATCCCATTAAAACACTTCAAATTAATTTATTATGTAACTGTAAAGAAATAATGAATCTTGGTGTATCAGAAACAATTTTAAGACTAATAACGACAATACTTGCTCTAACCTGTGGTGCCAAGCCCAACATCAAACTTGTCCAAGGTCTTAGTGAGGGGACCTTGTTTCATCTTGATACACATAGCATTTAAGATATCATGTACACAAGGTTTTTGAGACTCTGCCCCCTGGTGGGCACAATTAGAATCGAAATGCACCCAACGTCGAACTTGTCCACGGTCTTAATGAAGTGATCTTATTTCACCTTTATATACAGTCTTTGTCAAGATATCACATACACATTGATCTCTCTCTATCTCACACACACACACACACACACACACAGGAAGTCCAGCAGTTCTTAGACCTCCTCGTGGAACTTTCATCCTCTAGTTATCGCCTCACACAAAATTTGTTTCTCCTTTTTAGAGTCATTATTGTCGGTGGAGCAGTCATCTGACAGCCAGCTCGTACCCGCCCCCTGTGATGAGGTAACAGCACTCAGTGACACGTCATGTGACTTCAGTCCACCTCACAGTCCTCAGCTCAAGAGCACAGCACGAGACGCGTCCAGGTAGCGTCTGGTGATGATTTCAAAGAGAGTATGACATGTTACTTTTACAAAAAAGGTGTGAATATAAAGATTTTTGTCTTCTTTGCTATGTTTCAGTGAACAAAAGCGTGTCCTCTCCAGCTCGGCGTCTTCCGCCCAGCCTGAAAAAATAAGCCTTGAAGACCTCACAGAAACGTTACCAGGTGACAGTATGGATTATAACTGTCCTAAAGTGTGAAGAAGGTCATTAGTCTGCATGTTTGATTTCCATCTTTCACCTGACTGCATGGCACCTCCCCTTCCTGCCCCTGTACCAATAGGAAGTCAACCTCCTTAATTGTCAATGTTTGCAGACTTCTTTTTGCGCTGCAGAACTTTCTTTTCACACCATAGTGGTAGTTGTCAGGTGTAGAGTGCATCTAGTGCAAGTAAGTAAATATGTAAGTCAGTCATGTTTCTGGAAGATTTTAAGTTGTTTTACTTCTCTATATAACTGAAGCTTATATGGCATTTCCAAGGATCGCTCGTATGAATAATGCTTTAATTTATAAGTAAGGGTTATAATACCTGCAGCTTATCGTTGTTCTAATAGTGTAGAACTTTATTTTGTTGAAGAACCCGGCCATACGTCGAAGATATGTCTGTTAATAATCTCCGCGAGTTAATGATGCACTTCAGGCACACCATGCGCCTACGTCTGAAACACACCGCCAGCAATGCATGCGCATCACTTCTGACACGGGCAAGTGCTGCATGTGACGCGCATGTGTGTATTTACACCGGGCTGCGTTTGTGTTGCGTCGCTGCTCAACCTTTCCACATCATTTGTCTTTGATAATGGCTTTTATTCTGCACTCTGTATCCTCTGTGACCGTTTTTTGGATGCGATTTTTACAGGCGCAGTCGGATTGGACTTTTTGTGTGAGTGTGTGTGTGTGTGTGTTGCTCGTTGCACTGATCTGGCTATCAGCTGACAGCATCTCCCTAAAAGCACACATCCTATTCATCGTGTTATATAAATATGTATACATACATATAGACTCACCATCAGCTTTTCCTTTATTAGATTACCATATTTTCTGGGCTATAAGTTGTGGTGTTTTTTGTATTATAAATAAATAATGCATCTATTAAATTAATTATTCTTCTTGTTGCATGAAGCAGTACCACCATGCTTCAAAAATAAATGTAACTTGTACCACGGTGCGACTTACATATATATTTTTCCTTTTCATGCCGCATTTTTGGACAGATACAACTAATGCTCTGGTGCATCTTATAGCCTGGAAAATATGGTAATTTTATAATCCAGATGCTTTTGTGAGTTTAATTGAGAAGTGATCGGAAAAGTGAAGAACAGAAAGTGTCATCTTGTAACCGGATAGCGGTCATGTGTCTATTTTCAGTCGCTAAAATGTTTTTTTTTATTGTATTTATATTTTTCATGTCAGTGACTTCTTCCACAGTCATAGAAACTCCAGTAAAAGGTGGTAACTATTTAATGTATGATGTCAAGAATCAGAACCAGTAAGCGCTCTTTCCACTCACTACTGTGAGCCACTCCTGATTAATATTGTGTGTGTGTGTGTGTGTGTGCGCGCGCGTGTGTGCGCTATGCGTAATGGCAGGTTCATTATTCACTTTACTCTCTCTCTCTCATTCTCTCTGTCTCTCTCTTTCAAGTTATTGACGTGCAACTATTGGAATATTTATTGATTTGTGATTAACTGATCGCTCTGCGTGTCTCTGTGTGTGCACGCGCTGTGCATGTGGCTGCTTGCCCGTGGGTGGCATGTTATTTTTTCCAGAGGACTTAAAAAGAACTGTGTGCCACCCGGAACAGATCCGCTGAGGACACCTGGGCAACTACAGACACATTTGAGGTTGCTGGTTCGCCACCAGAGTTTTCAACATGTCAGTGCGTCAGACTGCATTGAACAGCTGCGCAATGAGAATTCGGTGCGTTATGGAA
>OMMV01176646.1:0-12103 GCA_900302635.1 Chatrabus melanurus | reverse complement strand
AAAACCCCCCCCCCCCAAAAAAATGCAACATAAATAAAACATGAGATTATTATGTTTTTCTTTTTCATTGAAGTAACCAATCAATTATTAATTTACAAACGTCATTGTAAAAAGAAGCAAAAACACAAAAATATTTGATTTTCTCGTAGCTGTACTGCCTAGTACTTGACAACACAAAGACAGTTGCTGATGATCAATCAATAATAAAATTATTTTTAAAAAATGATTTAACAGCCTGATTTTCTTATAAATTTGAAGAAATTCCCTCAAACAAATTGTTATTTTATCACCTAAAATAAATTAATTATTTTTAAAGGTGAGATGTAGTCAGCCATTTTACACATTTATTCATAAATATGAACTATTCAACAGCTTCTCTTTATTTAAAAAATTTAGACACTTAATATGCCTAAAACCTTTGCACAGTACTGTATATCAACAAATGAAATGAAGTTGACCACACAAAACATGAAATATCTTGGGTTCATACTGTCTATAATGAAATACAAGTCAAAGTAAATGTAAAAGTCATTATGGGTTTTTTAAATTTTTATTTGCATTTTCCATACGTCCCAACTTTTTCTGATGTGGGGTTGTACATGTATACTCAAATGGAGCTGTTTACAAGATTATGTAACAATGGTACATTTGGCTTTGAATTGATCACACAAATTGCCTTGATTAAATATTATTAAACAGCTGTAAAATTAAACTTAACATCTTTGAATGGATTGATAAAATGGTTTATACTTCTAATGACAAATTATATTCATAGAATTACTGATCATGCTAAAACCCCTGTACAAGCAAGTAGTCTTACATCATACTATATCATGCCACTCAACTTTATGTAAGTGAGACTTTGTAAGTACCGTAATGATTCTGATTTACGTAAAAACACTGCTCAGTGGTTTACTGATGTCTCTGCCTTCTCCTAGCAGATGGCCTCCCTGCAGCAGCAGCAGAACGCTCTTATGAGAAAAGTGAAGAGGACTCTCCCCAGCCCCCCTCCAGAAGAGACTCCACTTCCCATTGTTACTCCGGCCCAAATGTACAGCTCTCCTGGCATGCCCCAGCGGGTCCTACCCAGACCAGCCCAGGGGGTCACAAAGGCAGGGCTGCTGAGTGAGCTGAAAGCTGTGGAACAAGAGTCTTCTAAGCTCCGTAAGCAGCAAGCCGAACTGGAGGAGGAGGAGAAGGAGATTGATGCCAAATTGCGTTACTTGGAGCTAGGCATCACCCAGCGTAAAGAGACGATGGTGAAAGAGCGGGAGAGGAGAGAGCTGGCTTACTTGCGATGTATGGGCGATGCCCGGGACTATATGTCAGACAGTGAGCTCAATAACCTCAGGATGGCAGCTGGAACAGCAACATTTGATGCTAATGGTCTGCTAACAAGACCCAACACAGCACCGCTGAGCCAGTTTACTGATGACATCAGTGCAACTTCTCAGTATCCTTCAACCTCATCCTATATGCCATATCCATACCCTCAAAGCCAACCATCCACCCAGCAGCCAGGATCTGCTTACCAGCAGATAGGTTTCCAGCCTCCTCAGTACCCTTCATCCTCTGCTCCCCAGCCAGGAACATTCCAGCCCCATCCACCACCAGCTCCTGGATACCAGACACAGGGGGCCTATTCTTCCCGCATGTATACGCAGTCATCCTATCAGGCAGACCTTGGCATGCAGCAGCATGGCCACCAAGGCTTCCACGTACAGAGTCAACCTATGCCAGGCCAGAGCCTTCCATATCCCAGCCACAGCACCTACCAACCTGGCTTCTCCTACCAGCCCCAGGCAGAGATCCTTGCAGTCCACCAAAGACCACGCCAAACTTCCCTAGCTGACCTTGAGCAAAAGCTTCCCACCAATTATGAGGTCATCAGCAACCCAGCAGTGTCTGTGGCTACATCAGTTCCAGATACTAACTTTGGCTCATGCTACGGCAATGCATATGGCCAATACCGCCCCCCGGAGCCTGGCTTGAGTCACTCTGTTGACAGTCCCACATCAGCCTATGCTTCAGATGGACTCTACACTTCTAACTTAGAGCAAAATATTCCAAGGAACTACGTCATGATTGATGACATCAGTGAGTTGACAAAAGAGACCACTAGTCAACCCACTGATTCTCTGGGTCACCCAGTGGGAGGCCGTTATCGCACTGAGAATGGCTCTGCGCATGGAAGTGCTTATGGTAGACCTGAAGATGCATCTGTGGATGCTTATGGCAGGCCTACAGGCACAACTGGTTACCAGAGTGCAGTGGACAGTCGCACCAGCACCACAGTGAGTGCAGGATCTTCGTATTACTATGATGAATATAATAAACACGGAACAAGGAGTGGCTCTGGAACTCACAAACTTACATCAAAGAATCTCGCCCCTGCAGTAGTGTCATCTAAACGTAGTAAGCACAGGAAGCAGGGAATGGAGCAGAAGATTTCTAAATTTTCTCCTATTGAGGAAGCACGGGATGTAGAGTCTGACCTCGCTTCTTACACCATGACAACTTCAACAGGGGCCAGCTGCACAGTTGTCTCGAGGTCCAAGAAGCTTCAGGATGATGTCACCTATGGGTTAAAGAAAAATGTATATGAGCATCAGAAATATTATGGCAGCAGCCGTGAAGGTCTGGAGGAGGAGGATCGGATGTACAGCTCTGGTAGGTCCAGGTCTACTGGATATGGTATGGATAAAATTTCTTCTAGAGATGGCACAGGTCACAGAAGTAAATCCTATGAAAGGGATGCAATGGAACGGTCCCAAAGGAGCAGTCGCAGCGGAAGACCTCCCATGCGCAGCCAAAATTCAGAAGAGGAGAGCCCACTCAGTCCTGTGGGGAAGCCTGTTGGCATCGGTAGAAGTTCTGGAATTTCAGATGTCCTTGATGTTAGGAACCAGTATGGCTCCAGCCATTCCCTGCCAGATGTACAGGACCATCACAAGAAAGACCTTCCCAGGAGTCATGTCTATAAACCAGATGACCCTTACCTTGTAGATGACATGCACTGTGCTGTTTCTGACAGTGAAGGTAACTGGTGCTAAATCATTTGTGCTGCCTGACTTGTGGTCCTCCTCACCTTTAATATATGATGGAAATAGACTGCATGCCAAGTGTGGAATGTTGAGAAAAGCACCAGCTCGCTGTCTTTTTTCATTTTCTCATTTATAAGTGTTTTACATTTCAGTTTTGCATGCGTATTTTAAATGTGAGATCATGGCTTTTTTTTTTGTTGCTTTTTTAACTATTATTTTGTATTTCCATAAAAAGTGCATGGCTCTGGGATATAGAGCATGCTTTCCCATTTTGCTGCATGGCTTCAATCTGCATGCTGTATCTCATCCCTCACAAATGACTGGTGATCTTTGTTTTGGTTTTAAAAGCTTATCATTTGGGCCAAGAGGAGACTGATTGGTTTGAGAAACCACGAGAGACACGTTCTGATCGGTCGAGACATCATGGAGGTCACTCATCCACTGGTAGGCGCAGTAAACACACATACCATGACTATGATGAACCTCCTGAGGAATATTGTCCCCAGGATGAGTACAACCAACAACGCCACTCCTCTTCTTCCTCACGAGACCACCGCCACCATGGCAGCAGCTCTGGGAGACATGGCTCTTCCCGCCACTCCTCAGAAGACCCCAGATCCTCGCGTTCTTCTAGGACGCACCCCAAAGACCCATCTAGTCGCACAGATAGCAGAAGCACCTCGTCTGCACAGAGGAAGGTGGCCCCAGACTCACGGGCCTCCCAGGGTAGCCCCAGGAACTCAGGTGATTTCTCTCGTGAAACAGCATCTGTCCACCACCATGGGACTGGGGGAAGGAGCCAGAGACCACAGGGAGAACGCACAATTACCAGGAGACAGGATCCCACTGGAGGGTCTAAACCGCAGCAGCCTCCCCAGAGCCATGCTGGCCAGCAGCGGTCAGGTGATCAGGCCCAATCCATGAGACATGCAGGCTCTGAGCCACTTGATGGTCCTCCACAGGCCCAGCAACATCAGCAGGGTGCACCACAACAGCAGCTCCATCAGAGCAGCCAGCCCACAACAACTACAACAGGAGGTGGTCCAGCACAGCAGCAGCCCAAACCTGGCCAAGCTCCACCACAGGGACGCCAGCCAGGAGCAGGGTCTACAGCAGTGCTGCCAACAACCGCAGCGGTTAGTTGTAAACAATTGTTTTGTTTTTCTACATACAGTAAGAATACTGAATGATCACCTTCTAAGAATATCCTACTTGAAGTAAAATTGTATATTTACTATGTTGCAATGAATTCAGTTAACAGATAACTCTAGCCTCAAAATGTAGTTATCTGGGATGAGGTGGGAGTTGTGATTGTTACTTATCTTTCTGTTTTACAAACAGAAGGAAAAGTTTATTAAAAGTGTGAGCCTAGCCTGACTGCCTCAAGAAATACTTATAGTACAGACTCGGCTGAACAGATTACATACTGAAACTAGAAAAGCACTCAGTAAAAGATCTGGGCAAAATTCCTGTTTGTGCTCTTTCATCCAGATCTGCCCCAGAATCTAACTGAAACGGATCCAGGACAGGTTCAACCTATACAAAGTGTTTCCTAACATGCATTTCAATAGTTTTTGAGTAATCCTGCTTACATCACGTTGGTCCAACCCTTTCACCAAAATTTGTGATTACTGGTTCATTAGTTTTTGAGCAATCCTTATAATTCAACAACAAACCGACACAGATGAAATATCATGTTCTTGGTGGAGAAAAAAAAGTGCAATATATTTTAATATAGTCATAAAATATGATGGCTGTCTGGACATAGATTATATAATCCCAGCAGAATATTTAAAATAAAGTTGAAAACAAATTGTAATTAGGAAAATAAAGCATTTTCTTGTTGCTTGCTTAACAACAGGCTAAACCCGATGCTACACCTGCAGCAGCTGGCCCAGGAGTGAAACTTCCAACAACAGCAGCAACAGCAGCTCAGCCGAACAAAATAGCTACACCTCCTCTAACAGGCATCGGTAAGTCTTACCTGAACCATCTCCATAAACCAAAAATGGACCATAAGCAAGCTCAGACCAGTCTGATGCTTTATTTGTTTGTTGTTAACAGGGTCCAAGGCAGCTCCTGTTGGGATTGGCAGTAAACCTGGAGGTATAGGCAGCGCTGCACCACCACAGGCACCTGCTGAAGGGGAAAATGTTCTCACCAAAATCCTGCAAGGAGGAGCAGCAGAGCAGGCGGGAAAACTGGGAGACGGTACAGTTATGAAGACATGAATATGTAGAGACTAACAAATGGTGTTTTATCATTAGGGGTGGCCAACACTATGCATGTAAGTGTATGTTTTGCAGTACTAACACAGTAATATAGCACAAATTAAAATACATGCAGTTCTGTATTCGTTAAAGTTGAGGCTATAAGTTTAAATACTAAACAGTCAACAACTTGGTGTATTTAAACCTTTGACTCGCTGAAAATCAGACGTAAATTAAAATCGAACTAAATCTTTCACCGATTATTTTTGAATAACTTTATATGGAAATGAAGTAGATGTTGTAATTGACTTAACACATGCGTGGTTTGGTATCATGAAATGTGTGGTGTTGGAGAAAATTGAGTATTGGGGCCCCATTTTACATCCGGTGCAAAGCAGCGCACATCACAAGTGTCGTTGCTAGTTTCCAAGCAACATAATTGTGATTTTCATGCTCAACAGCCACATTGTTTAAATAGTAAATGTACTTACACTTATTGGAGCATGTTGGACTTAAAACGAGTTGTGGTCAGGGACACTGCTGGTGCATTGCTGTCATGAGGCAGCAGAAATCAACTGTGCCATAGACCACCAAAAACCTGTTCTAAAGTCAAGCACAGTTTTTTCTGCTATTTATACAGTGCAGTATTCAAATATGCCTTCCATAGGTGGGTTTACAATGCGCGCACACTCTGTGCACACAAGGATGCACATTGGCGCATCAAACTACAACGAAAGTGAATTAAAAACAAAAATTTAAAATAAAATAAATGTAAATACTAATGGAAAATTTCAAAACTTCACCTCACTGCTTCACTGCTATGCCTCAGGGAGCATTGGCGGCTACTATCCACTCCCACGATTTGACGCTTTGTGTGCAAGTCTGCTTCCTCCTTAAAAAAAGCTCTCACTTGTGTATGCCATCTAAAAGGCAATGCACCAGGTTCCAGCGCACCCAAATCTTAAAGGTAAGACAGATGCCAATCTGATTGGTTTAATTCGTGTTACACCCAAAACACAGCCATGATTAATTGAGTAAATTCAACCCCTTTGTGCCCCTACACCTCACTTTGCGCTCAGATTACACGCCATGTAAAGTGGATTTAGACACACCCCAAGTGCACTTACGTGATGCACCTTAGACTGTGTGCTATAGATCATCAAGACAGGGTCCAAGTTTTTAGCAAAGGTATATGTAAACTTCTGGAATCAATGTTACTTAACTGTGGATTGTGTTGTTTTCTCATCTTCTCTTTGCTATTGTCACAGCTTTGTCTGGCCTTGGGAAGAAATTCACCTCATTTTGGTGAACTGAAGAAAAGAGTGTAAGGAAACCTTTTTTTTATTTTTTATTTTAACATAGTAGCTATTAGCCATTCAAAATATGTGGGTTTTTCTGACTTTTCATCTGTCGGCATGGACTGGTTTGGTGATAAAGGCAGCAGATGGCTGTCTACTTATTAACACAAACTTTGATTGCTTTCTCAGCAACAGTGGCCTTAGTGAGCACCAGGACACACTGTGGTTAGCTATAGGGCTTCACAAGCAAATTGATAGGCTGCTGCCGCCGCCGCCTCCTCCTCCTCCTTCTCCTTCTTCTTCTTCTGTTGGCTGCTCCCATTAGGGGTTGCCACACCAGATCATCCGTCTCATCCATAAACCTCCTCTTTGGCCTCCCTCCTCAGCATCCTTCTTCTGATATACCCTACATCCCTCCTCTTCACCAAACCATCTCAATCTCACCTCTCTCACTTTGTCTCCAAACTGTCCGACCTGCGCTGTCCCTCTGATAAGCAGTTCTTGTCACTAACAAGGAAAATCGCACCATCTTAAGCTCTGCCACCTCCAGCTCTGCCTCCTTCGCGCCACTACCTCTAAACCGTACAACATGGCTGGTCTCACTATCACCTTGTAAACGTTCCCTTTTACTCTTGCAGATATCCTTCTGTCACAAATCATTCGTGCCACTTTTCTCCACCCACTCCACCCTGCCTGCACTCTCTTATTCACCTCTCTTCCACACTCTCATTACTTTGAATAGTTGACTCCAAGTGTTTAAACTCATCTATGTTCACCACCTCGACTCCTTGTAACCTGAACATTCCACCGTGCTCCCTGTCAAACACACACATGTACTCTGTCTTGATCTTACGGACTTTCATTCCCCTTCTCTCCAGAGCATATCTCCACCTCTCCAGGCTCATTTCAACCTGCTCTCTACTCTCACTACAGATCACATTGTCATCTGCAAACATGATAGTCCATGGAGGCGTTTCTTGATGCAGTCCCACCTCTTCCTTGAATGCATTTGTCCTTCCAAACGCACATGTCGCCGCTGTCGCACTGTCCTCATCCATATCTTGCACCACCCTCACATACTTATCTGCAACAACTCTTCTGTAGGCCTCCTATCATAAGCTTTCCCTAATCCACAAACACACAATGCAACTCCTTCTGGCCTTCTCTGTACTTCTGCATCAGCACTCTCAGAGCAAACATTGCATCTGTAGTGCTCACAGTCCTTAATCTCTTCTCAGCCTAGCTGTCATTACTCTTTCCCGTAAGGCCTATCATCGATCAAATATGCCAACACGGCCAAAAAATAGGAGGTTCAGTCCTATCTATCAGAAACCAAAATTTCTGAATATGCAGTAGTTTTTATGTAACTTAGAGAAATTTTGTGGACCCACTCACTCACTGACTGACTCACTGACTTCATTAATCCTATGCTTGTCTCGTTAATCATAGGGAGAAGAAAATTTTTTTTTTATGTACTTATGTATGCCCCTTGTTAATTTAAAACGTACTCTGTCCTTTTCTGTGTGTACAGAGTTCTCGTGACATGGATTGTTGACCCGGTACTGGAAAAACCTATGAAACTGCATTAAATACATTTCACCATTACACAGGAAATGAAGGAAAATGGAAAAGCACTCCGGACTATATCAGTGAGTATTTCATTAACACTTTTTTGTTTTATTTTTGTGCTTGAGGAAGGATTTTTTGGAAGGACATGATTAATTTTAGAGGCATTGTTTGTGTAATGAAAGTGTCCCTTTTTTTTTCTTAAGTCAACAAGTGAAGTCTGGAGGGCATTCAGAGAGCGTATACCTCCACTAAGGCCCAACAGTCCTCTGTTTATTTGTCCTTAACCAAAGTGAAATGCAGGAGGGGGCGCTGTTTGCTAATCTACACATAACATGGAAATCAATGGCAGACATTCTAAAAATATTAATTGGAAATGATCCAGGATCTACATCTGCCGTAAATTCTAGTCAGCTGTTCATTGATTTAAGACTGCTCTCTCGAGCAAATTTCATTCAGATCCTTTCATGTACTTTGGTGATATTCTCCTAACAACCATTCATGCAGATATGGTATACAAAAACAAACAAGCCTTTGTGGAGGTAAAAAAATAAGAATTTAATATTTTACTAATTTTGTGACAAAACAAATCACATGCTAACTTGCAGATTACCTCGCTGGTATTTGCAGTTTAACCTTGTCCGTTTGAGTTTTATTTGGGAAACTGCGGCTCATATCAAACGCATTACATGTTTCACCATTTCTTTTTACATAGTTTAGCATAATAGATAATGAGAGGGCTCATATGAAATGAAGTGATGACTCATTAAAGGCTGTGATTGAATATTCAGACTCATCTTGTCTTCCCTTTCCTCACCCTCAAATTACTGAACAGAGTTGGAATCAAAGGATGCCTTGTCAGCACTGAATTCCCCAGACATAAAGTGAATTAAATACGGGCGATTGCTTTGTCAGCATACTGTTCCGAGACATGAGCAGAGGACTGAGGAGGTCAGTGAAGGCTTTGTCAGATCGACAGTCCCAGAATGATGATTATCATACAGATGCCCGAAGCGTCACTGGACCATTAGTAAGTAAAAACTGTTCCCATTCAACTTTGTGCATCTGTGTTTGCATGGTTTGGATAACTGACTGGATACATTTGCTTGAGTTCATTTCATTTGCCCACTGCTATGTCAGGAAAGGCGATTAAAGTCATCTGCTTCTTGAATTTTCTGCTGCAGAGGTGATAGACCAAAGCCAACACAAGGGAGACCAGGACAAGTAGGGTTTACCTTCTGACTCTGCACACTTATAGTAATCTGCGCCAAGCACATTGTGCTATAATTAGCCTGAGACTGCTAAATGTGGCTTGGCTTTAATGTCACACACGGGAACAAAAGCATATGCACGCAGTAGGCACAAAATCCTGACTCATGGAAGCATCACTCATTACATGGAAGAGTGAACTAATTCAATAATTCTTTGCAGCAGAACTGCAGAATAATTTAAAAAAAAAAGCAGATTTCAGTGTTCTTTAGTTAAGAAAACACAGTGTGGCTTGCACAGGATGAGGATGTGGCTCAGCTGTCAGCAAGTTTTCCATTCGGCTGGAATACTTTGTTGACACTTGGTATATTATCCTTGGCCAAGTCATCCATCTCTCTGTGTCTGATGGGTTGGAATTAATTTGTACATTCTTCACTTCCTGCTTGGTGTATTACTGCCAATATGGGGAGGTCTACATTTGACTGGACTTTCCTGTGAAGACAGAAGAGTAGGCAGCTACTATTGAGGCCAGGTTAGGTCTGGGAGCATTCGTCAACGCTGCACCTCGCCTCATCCAAGACACACAGAACTGCTCCGGGTCCTGGATCGCAACCACCCAGGAAGAAAACCAGTACATGCTGACTTCTCAAAAGTAGCCATCTATCTCTTCCAGCCAGGGGAAACGTGTACATCTCTTTGGACTTTTCCAGTTGCTGAGGTCCTCAACACTGAGGCACCTGCATGCTGGATCACGTCCAGAGAAGCGTGCCACATGGCCAAAACATCATAGCTCCCTTACAGCGTAAGTGATACTCCTTATCCGAGTCTGCCTAAGTAACCGGTCATTTCATATAAAGTCATTCCAGCAGTACCCAAGGATTCTCTGAAGAGACCTGGTACCAAAGACATCCACAGTCTCGCAACCACACAGTAAGACAGGAAGCACCAGGACCATAAAAACTTGGACCTTTGTTCTCCTGCAATCAGCATCAACAGACACCTCTGTCCAGCGTCCTCATGACTCCATAAGCTCTTCCCAGGCATCTCTCAACCTCAAAGTTGGCGGATCCAGAGACATGAATGTCACTGCCAAGATAGGTGAATGTTTCCACAAGTTCAACACTTTCACCATATACAGATACACTTCTGATGGTCGAGTCCAGGAAGTCATTGAAAGTCTGGATCTTAGTCTTGATCCTTGATCTATGTTGATTCTAGCTACTGTTCCATTGCAAGAAAACTCACCTTTGTTGTGTTTTTTTAAATTAGAAAAATCACTAAAACTGCTTTTTCCACATATACTAAAATCCAGTCTGTTCTCTCCAAGGCTGATGTCCAGATTATGAATCATGCATTGTGCAATGTCTTATTTTTCTGCTTTTGTGTGCTTGTACTTAAAGCCTTCAACTGATGGAAAATACAACCACAAGAATCCTAACTAAAATAAAATAAAAATTGACTATAATAATCAGCTATTAGCCTCACTTCACTGGCTTCCTTTTAATGTCAGCTTAAACTTTAAGATGTTATTAACACATAAAATAAGAAATGGGTATACTCCTTCTTATTTGGCAGATCTTTGTCTTGTCTTGTCTTGTACTGCACCAACTGCCTCCTACGTCGCTATAAACGTGCAGTCCCACATGCATGCAAGGCTGCAAAGCAACTAAATTTGGCTGTTGATGATCAATTCTTTAAGAATGGAAGTGCTGGCGGCTTGTCTTTTGCAACCAGATACCACCATGATTTCTGAATAAAGGTCTCTTCTATGTTTCCAAAGTCCAACAGCACCTTGACGCTTTTTCTTTGACATGTCTTCCGAATCTCATCTTCAACCTTATATTAATATTTCCAATGTCTTTCAGTTACCCATGTTTAGTGTATGCATATTTCCCAACAGATTGTATAGTTCTCTGATGCATTTATCTCAATGTGAGCTGTAACTGAGTTCACACAGCTGTGATATGTACTGTAACAGAAGGGCTGGGTTTATAGCAGTGTGCAGTGCATTGGCCCTTGTGCAAGGTGAAGCTTTTCCCCCAAGATGCTGTTAGTTTTCCAATAAAATATTGAGTTTTTGTCATATTTTAGTCATTTGCAGTAATTTGTGTTTGCATCTGAGCTGATGAATCTGATGCTATGAAGTTGTGTGTCCTAATGCTGTTTTCTTTTCAGGAGGACGGCAGTGATGATCTGTAAGGGGACTGTCATGAAGAACAACAGAGAGGACAAAGAGGGACTCAAGTCCTGCTCCCTTACACAACCCCTCGAGAATTTGTGTGCCTCAAACACATTAACTGACGCCCATCGTGGAAGAAATTCAATGTTTGACCATGCATCTCTTTTTAAAAAGGAAGCTTCACAGCGCCCTCTACAGTGATTTTAAAGGAAGGACACTCATGTCTGAGGAGTACACACCAGGCAAGGATTCTTGATTCAATACTGATGTGTTCAGAGCCTTGTCACACACGCACACACACAAAAAAACAAACAAAAAAAGTAAATAAAAAAAGAATAGATGGCAGAGTTTCATAGGTTTTCCTTGTACCAAAAAGACTGGCTATATCTATCAATTAATGACACAATGATATATCTGGAGTAGACCACGACGGCAATGACAACCAACCGGACTCCACTCTAATCCTCGAATGCTTGGTTCCTCTGACCTCTACAGTACATTCCAGTATAGGCAATTTGACATTTTCTTTGAATGTCATTTGATTTCTTGGTTTTGTTTTATTGTCTACAGAATGCATTGTGATTGCGTAAATGTGGA
>OMMV01176639.1:0-10406 GCA_900302635.1 Chatrabus melanurus | reverse complement strand
TGTGTAGGCCTGTTCAGAAACTTGGCAACCGTTCATAGATTTCCAGGTAACAAATGAGCAAAATCTAAGAGCAGGTAACTTTGAAGGTATCATTTTGAAGAGGCAATGACTTTATCTGTTGATGGAATGATGAAAAACATTAGCTAAATCAGACAAGATAAAATGGATACCAGTCTCTGTGATCTGACCGATGTAAATTTTAAAATATCTTCATGAGAAATGAGTTTTATGGGACAGAATCTGCAGGATGTGCTTGAAGTGGCGTAATTCAAGTATTTAGTGTGCCTGTAGTCTAATCTTGATCCTTCCGAAATGCCTCCCGTTGATGAGGCATGTGCGACAGTGTTACAGGGTCCACGGAAAAGCAAGGGATTACCAATGAATGTCAAAGGTCATGACAGAAAAAAATTAATCTTTGAACATCTTGAAAATGCAGCCAGGGTCAAAACAACACCACGGCACAATAACGGAATGTCTTGGTTCACCATGGAAACCCTCCCGGACCCTGTAAGGTTTTCCCATTTAATGACAAGGTTTCAAACCACTGGCTTCTGGGATGTATATCTGTTTGAAGGAGGCTTAACAAGGAAATACGAGATCTGAAATGAGCACATCCGGTACACAACAAAAGTGAGTCTGGGGTACATGGGGCAGAGACTACTAGGTGTGGAAATCTTAGGAAAGACCAAAGAGGAGGCAGTGAATGTAGTGAACGAGGATACGCAGGTGGTAGGTTTGACCGAGGAAGAGGCTCAAGACAGATGAAGCTTGAGGAGAAAAATCCACTGTGATCCCTAAAGGGGGTATCTCACCTTTTTTTGCCTTGCGGCCAATTTGTGAGGATAATCGTAAATTAGCGCTTTTTATTTGCAAAAAAGCTTCGCGGGCACGCACAATGGTCACAAGTTTTCGACAATTGCTCTTGGGAAATTTTGCCTTTGCAACTGCTCTGACGTGAAATAATATCAAATCTGTCTCTCTTAGCACGCAAGAGCCGCACGACAGTCTCATAATGGCCGCAAAGGCCGCAAATTTGTCACCTGTAGTGGCGAGGGGTTTGTGATACACGCGTCAAAAAGGCTAAATATATTGCAGCCATACATGCAATCACGCTAACATCTCATGTAACTTTTGCTACACTTTTCCGGAAGTTTTGCGTCAGTTTCGCTACAAGTCGTGCTATTGTTTGGCGCAAAACGGCCGCAAAATTCCCGCGCAGTGGCTGCGCGGCTATCGCATGACTATCTCGAGATGCCCACCAAACATCCCATCTGACCCAGCAAAATAAATAAAGCATGACAGTCTCAAAATACTCGCAATTCACAAAACAACTCGGGTGTTTCAACAAACACGTGAAACAGTCGCGAAAAATCAGGTCGCAAATTTCCCGCAATGCGAAAAAATCGCAGGTGAGATACCCCCTTAACCGTGATAATCTGAAAGATTTATATTATCTCACATTTCTCACTGGCATGTTGTACACAGACCCTTTAGGTGAAATACATCGTTGGGGACACATCACTTTAACCACAGGCAGCAACCGTGCCTCTAGTACTAGCTTATTGAAGCTAACATGGCTAAAACACAGATTGAGCAAAACTCACCATACCAAATATCAATGAGTTATTTCTCTCTGGCTGTTTTAGGGGATGTACTTCGTATCGTCGGTGTTACTGATGCGTATGAGCATGCCGTTGGAGTACCGCTCCATTGTGACGGAGGTGCTGGGAGAGCTGCAGTTCAACTTTTACCACCGCTGGTTTGACGTCATCTTCCTGGTCAGCGCCTTGTCCAGCATCCTCTTCCTCTATCTTGCCCACAAGCAGGCACCAGAGAAGCACATGGCGCTCTGACCCCTGATACCATTTCCCAAAGAGACGTGACTCTTGACCACTGGGGAAGTCCAGACATTACAAGTCAATGCTTATTAGTGTTATTTTTAATGTATAATGTGGACCTGCCTGTATCAGGTCCACAGTTCCTGAATCAGGAATGTCTGGCGGTTGGAGGCACATAGTGGGGATTATTCGAAGCACACGAGGGAAGAGCGTTGAGGCTGTTTTGATTGAGATATTGGGCAGAACAAATGCTACATGGTGGTTTTAAGTTTTGCGTTGTCTATTCTATGCACTAAAATTTTCATCTCTTTTTCTTTATGCCGTTTGAGCACACTGGAGTTATATGGACTATATGAAGGCATGATAAAGTTCTGCTGTTCTAAATTGTTTTTAAAATAAATGAAAGTATTTGGAAAACATTGATTGGAAGTACTGATATTGTTTTGCTCGGTGCTGTGATGCCCTAAACTCGATTACTGAAATCTGATCATCATAATCAACAAATTTCCATCTATGATGGTACTGCTTCAGATTTACAAACAGGTTTTTTTTCGGAGGGGGGGGGGTTGTTACTGTGCACGAGGATAGGTAAACGGGAACAGTTCAAACGCGCACTACTGTATAGTTCTTATGACAGCTTGGCTGCTGTGGATTAAGGAGGATACCATGATGGATTCTACTCCTAGTCCTTCATAAGATTGGTGCAGGCACTGTAGAAGTTCAGCGTAAATGTTGCTCTCCATTGTAAAACTATGTAGTAGGTAGTCGATGTGACTAATGAGTGGACTGGCTGAGAAGAGAGTCGCCATGATCTCCTTGGTCTTTGGAGGTCTACAGTGTTTCTATGGTTTCCTGTTTGCTCTCTGAGTTGTAGTAATACAATCAGGTTTGGCACAGAAGTGATTTTTATTTTATTTTTTTTAGTGGTCAAGAGAGATGTGCAGATTGGAACTATGGTTTTTAAAAAAAAAAAAAATTATTTTATTTTATGTCATTGACCACACACTGGATCCATCTTGGACATCTTCAAAAGGAGAATATTTACAATGAATCCATATGACAAACTAGTTCTTTGTCCTGTTTTTTCATTTTCTAAAAGCAACTAGAGTATGGAAAGGTCTTTGTCCACGCACGCCTTCTTGGGTTCTATCATTGATTAATCTCAACCTCAGGAGTTAAAAACCATTATGTTATTTCTCCTCAATGTTGTGAGCTATTGAGTCTCAAATCTTACAAATATCCAAACAGACATTAATTAATTTATATTTCAGAACAGAAACACTATTATGCCTTTCAACTGTAATAAAAATGAATACACATACAGTAAAAACAGTTCAGTTGACGTGCTCATTTATTTGTCATGGAAGTTATCAAACTTAATCTGTTTAACATATGGAACAATGAAGTTGAACTTAATTACAAGAATACTCATCCATAACAGATGAATTGCAAAACCACAATCCCGGATCTGAGAGGTCAGCCCTGCGACATTCCTTGCAGTGCTGGCACAGTTGTACCCTCTTGTGATCACTTTGTTCTTTATGCAGCTATGTTTGCATGTATTTATGTTTGCAGCACGGGCGGCGAAAGTGGTTCATGCTTTTGCCTCCCAAACAAAAGGTCCCTGGCTCAACACCACGCACGCCCCATTCTCCAAGTACATCTGGAGTTGTGTCAGGAAGGGCATCCGGTGTAAATCTTGTGCTAAATCAGCATGCAGTTCCATGCAGGATCCACTGTGGTGACCCAAGCAAAAATAGGAGGAGCCAAAAGAAATAGTAGGTATATGCTAGCGAGATATGTTAAGAACGCCTAATCTGATTTTGATCAAACTTTGCAGGTACACTGGGCCTGTGGATGAGAAGAAGTGATTTTATGTAGGTTAGGACAGGTCAAACATCAAGGTCAGAGGTTGAGGTCAAATTTCCGGTACATGCTAATATTTTGTAAACTGGCTAATTTTATGGAAATTATTTCAGATATTTTATTGTTAGTGAACTTGACAGTTTAAAAGACCATGTAAAATTATCGCTACATGCCCGATACTTTGAGATGTGGGCGTGGCGGCACTGTGGTCTCCGAACCTTTGGTCTAGTTTTAGTGATGGAATAACATCTTGAAGTGAAGCGGATGTTAAAGAAACGACTTAGTGTTCTTTATTCTTCTGTTACAGACCCCCCTAAAACACACCTGATGTTCCCATGTCTGTCTGTTAGAGGGTGGGGCTGAGCTGCTCACATGCACACAGAGCAGAGTCCACAGCAGATAAGAAGCAGCTTGTGGTTCGCAACATTTACACAAAGTTCCTTGGTCATATTTGAGTGCGCTTTAGACAGGATTGGCCGTGAAACGATTTCTCTTAATCCACTCCCCACCTTGCCCGACCACCGCTGCTCGCTCCTACTCCTCCTCCCACAAAATGTTCACGACAAGGGGAGTGGAGTGGATTTAGGGAAGGCAGAGAAATTTCAGCATAGTGATAAAAAGAACGGTTCCCAAGTAGGACTTAGTTTGTACCATTGAAAAGAACGAGCTTTTGTCATGAATGTAACATCACTATATAGATTTAGCTGGATGTGTGCTTGTTCAAAGCAAAAACACCTTGTGCGTTTGATTTGAGGAGTGCACCGTTAAATAAGGTAAGATGTCTGTTTAGAGAAGAAAAAGCCACAGTATTTATTCATTTTCTGAGCCCGCTTATACCAATTAAGGGTAACGGGGCGCTGGAGCCTATCCCAGTGGTCATCGGGCGGGTTCACCCTGGACAGGCCGCCAGTCCATTGCAGGGCCACATATAAACAGACAAACTCATTCACACTCGCACCTAGTCAATTTAGAGTCAACAATTCACCAAACCTGCATGTCTTTGGAAGTGGGAGGAAGCCGGAGCACCCGGAGGGAACCCACGCAAACACGGGGAGAGCATACAAACTCCACACAGAAAGGACCAGGTCGGAAGCAAACCCGGGACCTTTTCGCTGTGAGGCAACAGTGCTAACCACTAAGCCACCGTGCCGCCTGCCACACTATTTATTGCTACGATAACTTAAAAGTGGTATTTTAAGTTTTGTTGTGTTTCATTGTTAATGGAAAATGCAGTGATCTAATTATTGCACAGGCTGAGCTCAGTAGATGATGCGTTGCTTCATTAAAAACAAATGTGTTAAGTAGATTTTTTTGTTCTTAGCGTGTTCCTACAGTGGAAACAACTCTTCTGCTGTGATCAAATATCGATGTTGACAGCAAATTTGTCAAGTCTTTACTGTTCTTGTATTCTCCATAATCTCTTGATCTTAATGTGTGAGGCCTCTATCTGATTGGATTAGAAGGTCGATTTGACAAAAGAACTGAGGGTTCCTCATGTGGCTTCTCAGAATCTCTCATCATCGCTTTCCTGAGATGAAGATGACACAGATGGGGTCTAAAAGACATAAGTTTTAGCCATTAGTTATTGTTTTATAATTCACTTTTGCAGAAAAGTGTGCTGCCACTTTATTATTATTATTTTTTTTTGGTAAATCTCAACTCACCCTCTCTCTCACCGGTGCAGTAGGAGTGTCTGCTCTGTTTTCCTCCTGTTGTCTCACCTCCTTGTTTCTCACCTTCTCTGGAGTGTGCACACTGTGGACCTGAACAGAAGATGTTTGTCCGAGGAGCTGCCGCGTGATGGCCACTCCTTTAGCGCAGAGCTGCTCGTAGACGCTCGTTTTGGCCACCAGCATCTCCAGAGAGTCTCCGCTGCTGCGGATCAGCGCCACCACCTCATCGTGGGTGCTCGTCTCCACATTCACTCCATTCACTTCCACCACAACATCATCGTCCACCAGACCTGCCCTGTCAGCGGCTCCGCCCTTCACCACCTGAGACCGAGCGCATCCAAAATCACCCCTCAAATTAACTCATTGCAAATGGTAAATAGAAGAGTGCATCTCCACAAAGGATGAAGAATCCTTAGAGTTTGAATCTGTAGCTCTCCAAATATTTAATAAAATGCAACTACTTCATTAACCACTCCTGATTCCTTATGTGACAAAAGGTTTCATCAAGAGTATATTTATTAACCCTGTGGGGGGGGGTCACTCAATGCATTTGAAGCAGTTTTTCTTTATGGTTTTTAAAAAATATATATTTCAGCAATAGAACATCGCAGAATCATCATTCAAAGGGTTCCTGAAACTACAAATTCACACTCAAACTACACTAAGAATTCAGATGGACACAAACATCAGCCAGTTAGGTTCAGAGACACAATGATGACGTGGACCCATGTGGTCTTCTCAGGCTTGGCTGTGAATGCCGTATCATCTTGCGATAAGATGGAAATGAGAGCTCAGAATTTGTAGTTTCAGGAACCGTTTGAATGATGATTCTGCGATGTTGTATTGCTGATATATATATATATATATATATATGATACATTGCGGTGATTATGTAAAGCGATCAATGGCCTTTCCATCTCATAGTTGTTGGAGATATTCGATTACCTTTTTCTTGTATCTGCTTGTGTGGTCTGTCTTCAGCCTCTCATAGGTGTGGTGGCCGACAGCCGACAAAGGGATGTTGAACATCTTCCCTTTGCCGGCTGGAAGGGAGGTGCACAGTAGTGCTCAACACCACAGACTACCACCACAAAGTCCTCACACTCCTGGATGACCACCACACCTATGAGAGGCTGAAACAAGAAGTCCAGTAGACCTGACTAAACTTCAGCAAGAGCCAGAATCTACATCCACCTGATCACCACTAAAATTCCAAAATTTATTTGTATATTACTTGTGATAATTGTGATCATTTCGCCAAACAAACTGGCGATCATCGAAGTTATGTGGTGATGCCAATGAATGAATCGTGTATTGCTGTTTTGAGTCGTACCTCTTTGATGCACTGATTATGGAGTCCTTGGATACCGTTTAGGTGAAAGCCAAAACCAGCCGCTGTCTTCTCCAGCCTGCACAGTTTAGGCTTGAGGTCCTCCTCGCTCTCGTCAATAGGTGTGCACAGTCGCACAGGAGCAGGCAGATTGATGGCCTCTGTGTAACTGGGCGGCGAGAGGCTACTCTGCATTTCTTCCCAGAAAATAATGGGGGACACTTTGCCCTGCGTGGGACACAATGTGATATGGCAACTGTTTGCAGAACTGTATTAAAAAAAGTAAAGGATCTCAAAGTCACATTTTGACCAGTAAAATTAGTGGCAATTTGCAGTGCGACAGGAACATATTGGGCATAAACATGCAATCTGCAAGAAAAGTTGAATTTGGTTCAACTCAAAAGATGACACAATTATAACATTAACAACTGTTTGACAGGGAAGAAAAAAATGGCTGATGTCTACATGAACAAGTCAGTCCAAACTAAAATAGTTGAACCCTGTCCTGCCCTTAGGTTCCATGTCAATGTTGCGAGTTATGTCAGTTTGAGTAAATTCTACTTGCATAGTTCATTAATTCCGCAATAAATTGTGCAAAGAAGAAAAGAAGCATACAGGAGATGCTGAATACATCTGTGAAACAGTCATTTTTCTTCGTCTGTTATGTCCAATATTTTTAAATAATTGATTAAAAGTTTAAACAGTTTGTCATTAGAGGACAGGGTGGTGCAGGTAGCCTTCATTGCTTTGGGAACCATTGTTTTAATATGACTTGTATTATATGTTTTAATATGAAAACATATTTTCTCCAGTAATAATTTCAAGTAGTCTGACATAAAACACTGAACTTATTCTCTGAGCTGTGCATGAAAGTGTGTCAGTGGCAGTCTGTCTCACCAGCTTATACATTTGGTCCGTCTCTTTGTCCACCACTAGGAGGTAGCATTTATTCCCACTCCTTCTGATCATGTCCACCACTTGCTCATGGTCACAACCGTCCACCTCCTTACCATCCACAGCCACCAGCCGGTCCATTTCCCGCAGACCTGCTCTCTCTGCCGGGCTGCCTCTGTCTATGGCACCGATGAAATGGCCTGCAAAGCATCAGTCAGTTCACCGTCAAAGACACGCTCCATATTTTGCTAAACATATTTACTGCTTTTATTGCCTAACATTATGGGTCTACATTGACTTTAATGGATAAGTTCTTTTTTTTTTTTAAACAACTTTAGTCATATTAGCAACTAAAATCTGAGTGTTCTACTCATCTTTGACAATTGCTACGTTTGTGTGAAATCCTATGTTGAAAAATTAGTTTAGGAAGGAATGAATGAGAATAAATGGGCAGCTGTCATAAAAGGAGTTATAAAAATCCACCACACCCTCAACATAGCACTGAACTAACACTAGGAAACTACTCTGTATTTGTAAGTATGTTAGTAGTGTAAGGACGTCTGAAGTAAAGTGGCCAGCTAGCTATTTTCCCCCTGTAATATACTGATTTAGATCAATCTTTGAAGATATAGCGATGGTAAGTGGACTGCATTCATACAGCACTTTTTCCCCCAAAGTGCTTTACAATGATGCACCCGGCATAAAACTTGTGCCAAATCAACATGCAGATTCATATCGGGTGGCGACCGCGAGCATTAAGGGAGAAGCCGAAAGCACTTATTTTACAATGATGCCTCGCATTCATCCATTTACACACACACTCGCACACCGTTGTCAGGGTGCTGCCATACAAGGCGCTCAAAAGCACACCAGGAGCAGCTTAGGGATTAAGGACCTTCCAGGCTGACTGGTAACTGAACCAAGGATCCTCTGGTCACTCGTCTACCCCTCTAACCTCTTGACCTGCCCTCCCCTATGGTCAGTTTGTTTATCGCTGCTGTCACGCATGATCTCTTGCAAGTCTTTTTTTTTTTTCAACTTTATTAATAACATATTGAACACACATATTGAAATGTATTCTCCTATACTACTTTTGGCTGTTCCTATGAGGGGTTACCACAGTGGATCATCCGTCTCCATCTCACCCTGTCCTCTGCATCTTCAGGGCCTTTCACACCGAACGCGGACTTTACGTCAAAGTGGTGTGCACCGCTCTGAAACCCATTATTTTAAATGGCCAGCCCCGCGCAGATAGGCGTAACCGAGCAGAGCGGCATATGGGTCTTTCACACAGAACGTGAACTTTACGTCATTTTGCACTTACAGACGCGCAGAATGTACAGCGGCTTGTCGCTGAGGAGATGGAGTTTTCTACGTCACCGTTTTTCTGTTCTGGCTGCTAGACTCGCCATGTTTGTAAACATGGACACACGGCCACTGCCGCTCTGCTTCAGCGCGCTGCGGTCAAAGTTCAACCAAATTCAATTTTGAATGTGGCGCGCTGTGACATATATGCGCACGGCCAATAGAATCGAGGCGTCTAGCCCAACACGGAAGATAACAAACTGCAGAAGTTTGTTATTTGTCAGCATCTTACTAAACATACAGACTTTCAAACTTGTTCTAGCAGCCAGAACAGAAAGACGGTGTCGTAGAAAACTCCGCCTCCTCAGCGGCAAGCCACTGTGCATTCTGCGCGTCTGTAAGCACAAAATGGCGTAAAGTTCGCGTTCGGTTTGAAAGGCCCTTTCCTCTGTCACAACCACCAGCATGTCCTCATTTACATCCATAAACCTCCTCTTTGGCCTTTCGTTTCACATCCTGTCTCACAGCTCCATCCTCAGCATCTTTCTCCTGACATACCCCGCGTCCCTTTTCTGCACATGCCCAGACCATCGCAAACTCACCTCTCTCACTTTGTCTCCAAACCTTTCTAACACAGTAAACAATAGAGTAAAACCAAAATTAGTCACTACAATACAGATTACCCAAGCACAACATAAAATGCTGTGCAAGCCTCATTAGTAAGTGGCCCTTGTTTACTATTAGCGAAACCAGGTACATACAGGTTTCCCCCCCTCCAAACATGACTGAACAATGATCAGCAAAGGCAGCTGTTGAATCTGCAGTGGACCTGTACAGTGTGAGCCTCACCAGTGTGTAAATCGTTCCACATCCACCACATTATAAAACTACCCTGGTTCCTGGTTGTCAACCATCTAGGACTTTGTGGACTGGTGCCAGCGGAACCGCTTCCAGATCAATGCGGGGAAAACGAAAGAGCTGGTGGTGGATTTCCGCAGGCGAACACTCTGCCCCCTGACACCGGTGAACATCCAGTGAACGGACATCGAGATGGTGACATCTTATAAGTACCTGGGTGTTCACCTGAACAATAAACTGGACTGGACTCACAACACATCTGCACTTTATAAGAAAGGCCAGAGCAGACTCTATCTGCTCAGGAGACTGAGGTCTTTTGGAGTGCAGGAGACTCTCCTGAAGACCTTCTATGACAAGGTGGTGGCATCAGCCATCTTTTATGGAGTGGTCTGCTGGGGGAGCAGCATCTCGACAGCTGACAGGAAGAGACTGAACAAACTGATCAGGAAGGCCAGCTCTGTCCTGGACTGCTCCCTCGACCCAGTGGAGGTGGTGGGGGAGAGGAGGATGATGGCAAAGCTGTCATCCATGATGGAGAGGGACTCCCACCCCCTGCAGGTCACTTTAACATCACTGGAGAGCTCCTTCAGCGACAGATTGCTTCACCCCAAGTGTGTGAAGGAGAGATATCGCAGGTCCTTC
>OMMV01176638.1:0-10012 GCA_900302635.1 Chatrabus melanurus | reverse complement strand
CAGATTATTAGTTTGTGTAATCCTGCAAATGAACCCGCAGACAGGCATGACCTCCTTGGCATAGGTAGACAGTTTGCAGAAATCATATCCCTTCTATTGTGACGATGTATGCAGCTGGACACAGAGCCACGGCTGTGTGGAAAAACAAACGTCTGCAAAATGGCTGCAGAACCCAGTGACTCAAACATGGCCCACTTTCTTGGGGGAAAGGGCAGTGTCTTTGTGGGGAAATTTCATTCAGTGCGATTAGTTATTATTAGACTGGAAATTGACTGGGAAGCAGTTTGTTCACTCGTTGCCCTGGTAACAGCATGGGGACGAGGCTTTCTTAAAGACATAGGCAACAGCATGGTGCCCATCTCGCCTGCATGGCACAAATAAGAGGCCGGCCAGGCTAACTGTGGGTTGCACAGTGTTAACACAACAAACTGGGCTGCAATCAACCACAGAAATGTTTTGGACTGTTAACAGTGTTGATTGGATGCGAGTAGAGATGTGAGCAATTGCTCTGTTTGATGGCCCGGAGCACTAAACATGGCAGTGGATCATGCTGGTCGTCTGCAGTGGTGCGATCACTGTCTGCATTTTGATCTCAGTGCTAAACCTCATTGCTGTCATTGCCCAGGATTATTCAAAAACTAATTAATTGATTTTCACAATTTTTTGTTAATTTCCATACCATCAAATATCTGTAGAAGTGGCACAAAATTCCTCATGATTCGGTCTTTAAATAAAGATCATTTTCATCTTTTTATTCCCATCAGTTCTTTTTATTGTCTTAAGGCAAGAATGTTAAAGAATGAGACAAAAGGAAAGCCTGTCAAAGCAATGAAAGAGATGACAAAAAAGTTTTTGATGTAGGTCTGAGTCACAACCAATATGCAGTCAACTCAATCAAGATCAATGGACAATAGTTTCGCAAAAAAATTGTCAAAAGCAGTCTGCTACTTTTGAGATATCCTGCCTTCAATCAACCAAACAGAGGCGTTCACATAACCGCCGTCCCTCCTTTTAGTCGGGTATATATATGGTTGAACCCCCAAAAAATTGATACAAAAGGTTTTTAAATTGATGTTAGCACCTCTATGCATGCTTAATAAAATATGGCGTCCAAGATGGCCACCGAAAACTAAAAGTGGATATATCTCACTGTCTAGTCAACTTAGAAAGGTGGTTTTGGTGTCTAAACCTATGTTTTTTGGGTAAAAGGAATCCATTAAAACCAGTTAAATTGCAATCAACTAGTCATTTATTGAGAAATCCTGGATGGCATTCCAAGATTGCATCCTGAGGTGATGTCGCTCAGTTCGCTCGCACTGTTTAATGGTAATCAATCAATGATTGGTTTAAAGTACCCAGGCAGGCCAGTTTGCTGCCATGATGTCAGACATTGCTCAACCCCCCACTCATCGATATATTGATGCCAACTATGACTTTCAAATTCCTCTTGCCTCCTCAACATGCCAAAATGATGGTATGAGAGTTAAATATTACAAAATTTAACCTAAAAGGCAGGTCAGAGAAAGTATAATTCACACTTCTGCTTGAATACAACATTTACTTCAGACAATTTGAGTCAACTGATAGCATTCTTTGGAACCCAATTTGGAATTGTCAACAAATAATTACCTAATAGTATTTTAGTTGATTTCATTGGATTCCTTGTACCCTAAAACATAGGTTTAGACACCAAAACCAACTTTCTAGGTTGAATAGTGGGTGACATATGGCCATTTTTAGTTCCCAGTGGGCATCTTGGACGCCATATTTAAAATGACCCCTTTTACATTTTGTATCCATTTTTTGAGGTTAGGTGGTTATTTTTTTGTATATTGACCCATCTATTTGTTCAGTGACTGAGTTAATGAAATTGGTTCTTCATTGTTGTATATAAGTATACAACAGTATATATGGTTTTATACCTGTAGTTGGGTGAAAATTGGTCTACGAATCATCTTACAGGCCAACAAACAAACAAACAGGTGTTTGTGATTTGCACTGATGTTTAATTCTACTATTTACAGCTTTACCATTCTCCTGGGCAACAAAGTGAGCTACATTTGGAAAGGTATTGCTGATTAATGATGATTTTCCTGGATGTATGCCAGTGTAAAAGCTTTTAAGCAATAATGCACCGTAGATATGCCACTGTGTCTTTTGCCGAGTGGTGAAGGATGCATGTGTGAGACAAGGGTCTCACCACACAGAGAGATGCACGTCAGCTTGTTAGCGCTGTACAGCCGCTTGTTTTTCGTTTAACACTTGTGAGAAGCAGCGTCAAAGATTCTGAAACAGTTCACAGATCTTGCTCTGTGGCAAAAGATATTACAAAGTAAAAGAGCTGCATCAGGGTGTGAATGACAAGTACAGAGCACTTATTGGGTATAAAGTTTGGGGTTGATTTGTATCCTGATCAGGAGAACACAATTCAAACATGTATGAATTAATTTTCCATACACCGGGAATTACATAGCAAAAGAAGTCACAAAGAACAGTCAACATAACATTAATGCTACCTCTAAAGAATGACGACAATAATGGTGATGGTCGTAGGAAGAGTAAATTCATAGAGCACCTTTCAAATCACGTCGCAGCGTCTGTCACAATAAAAGCTCAGTCTGAGACGTAAGGGTCATGTCTCATTTAGGTACAGGTACGTTGGCAAACAGTGAGACATTTTAAACATCTTCAAAATATTTGAACGTGGTCGACGTTCATCACAGTAGGCCAGCGGGGGCTACTGGAGGCAGCGGACAGTGACGTTTGCAAATACGTTGGTCTAGGTTGGCCCAAACGTCTAGGTGAGATTGCGCCTTTAGTCATGACTGCATGCATTCTGCCATGAGCTTTTGATGCTTGCTGCGAGCTTCTTTTGTGCATCTGCCAAAGACAAGATGATGTGCATGTGAGACATGTCACATTGTGAATTTGAAGTTTGTGTCTTTAAAGATACATTACTGCTGTACCTTCACATTGGAAGGAGTCATTTTAGGTGTTTGGACATCTCATTACCTATAACTATACTCAGATTGACTTGAAGGGAATATATATACATCCTGATTAGCTTGGGAATGCCTTAAGATCTCACAAAAGTAGCTGGATGATGTGGCTGGGGAGAGGACATCGGGGTTACCTTATTTGCAAGTGCTAAAATAAATGGCTGAACAATAATAAATAAATTATAGCAAAGATGGGTTTAAAGTTCATTGTACATCTGGATATGTAGGTAGAGGCTCAACTGCTGTGATTTTTGTGTGATCACTGGAAGTTGAGTGAGGATTCAGAGTGTCTGGAATTGCTGTTGTCCTGGATCAAAACTAAGATTTAGGCTTTCAACGACTTCCTGGACTCAGTCACCAGAAATGTATTTGTTTGTGGTGAAATTGTTGAACTTGTTGAAAGATTCACTTCTCTCTTCAATGACATTCATATCTCTGGATCCTCGGCCATGGAAATCGAAAAACACTTGGGATGAGATCACTGAACGGAGGTTTTTAGTGATGCTGATACCTTTGCAGGAGATGGAAACTCCAAGTCTTTAGGTTTCCTGGTGCTTCCATGGTGACTGTATGGTTGTGAGACTTGGACACAAACCAGTGCACTAAGGCAATGCCTGGATGTCTTTGGTACTGGGTCTCTCTGGAGGATCCTTGGGTACCAGTAACTTTGAATGACTTTATGTCAAATGAACACTTACTCAGGGAGACTCAGACATGGCGTACTATTTGCATCTTGAGGGAACATCAGCTGCAACATTGTGGCCATGTTGCACGCTTCTCTGGGTAAGATAAAGTGTGCAGGTGCCTCAGTGGTGAGGTCCCCAGCAACTGGAAAAGGCCAGGGCACATCCATGTATCAACTAGTTGTGGCAAATAGATGGCAACTTTCAAGAAGTGGGGAAGGACTCATTGTCTGCCTGGGTGGTTGTCAACCAGGACCAAGGCCGGTTCTGTGGTGTAGTGGATGTGATGAGGAGTGGCACCAGTGCATGCTCCTAGACCTGACCTGACCTGATCAAGTGATGACGTGTCCACATTAAAACAGCTCATGAAGATGTGCAGAGAGACTCAAAGGCTTAGATATAGTGTTTCTTGATCTGGAGATGGCTTATGATAGGGTGCTCCATCAAGAGGTTTGGAGGTGTATGACAGAGAAGTGAGGATCAGAGAAGTACATATGGACTGATCAGAACATGTATGGTGGAATGAGAACTTGAGACAGAAGCAGTATCAGAGTAACATACGGTTCCAGTTAGAGTGCAGTATGTGTGCACCAGTGATCTTCTTGATCTGGATATGGCGGTGTTGACTTTTGGGATTGATGGCCAGTGCCTCTGGTGCATGATTTTCAGTGTTTCCTCTCAAAAATTGCCTTGAAGTTGTCAGTTCTTTCACTGAAATTTTATCCAAAAATGGTGCTTTTTCACGCCTGGTTTGGGTGAAAGTGTCTAGTTAAAATCCATCAACTTTTTTTAAAAACTTTTGTGAAATAGTTAACATTTGCGTGGATACTTCTATGAATGATACACTATAGGTTAGACTTTGTATCAAAATAAAATCTCAATTATATTTTTTCTTAAAATCAGTTAGCCCTCATGTGAATGGTAATAAAATTTAAAATGAAAGGGATTTTTCACATTCTTATATATATGTGCTTTAAAATTCTGGAGATCATCACAAATAATCACTCATGTTTTCTGTCAGAAGTTGTCTATTTATAATTTTACTAAATGTGAACCTCTGGCTCTGATTTCACAAATATTTGAATTTTTATCTTTTTCAATTTTGGTATTATTTGTAACCTTTTATTGACCTTAAACTTGACATGATTTTGCTCTCCAAATGCATCAATCCCCCAGATGCCTTGTGTAGCTTTGTGTCTTGAGACTTTGCATAAGGCTGCTCTGGTCATCCACATACATGGCCACTGAAATGTTCAAGAATTTTCCTCTTCCCCTCTTCGATTTGGTGTGATACGATGCAATCCGATACAGTTCATTGTTTAATGTAGACATTCATTTTCCATGATAAATTAGAAAAAGCAAAAACTAACATTGCTTACCTTCAAGTCCATATTTCATGAAAAAGCAGGGACCTTCTTTAAGTTTTTACTACTGTGCTGCAGCATGTTGGCGCTGCCTCAGCTTGCCTTTTGTGCACCACTGCGGGCAGCACCACATACAGAAGCAGAAAGCACAGCATAGAAGAAGCCTTGAAGAAGAAGTTAGCCATTGTTAGCATAGCATAAATAGCATAGCATAACGCTCGCGTTCTGAACCAGTGTGAGAGTATTAAAAAATTGCGAACTGAATGTAAAGCTCAAACAGGTACATTTATCCGTTATACCGCCTACCACTGAAGGACGTTGATTTTGTTTTTAACTCACAAACTTATCATTCCTGTGAACAGTCTCGCTCAAGCCTCGTGCCGACCTTTGAACCTTTCCGACAGTTTGAAGCTGCAGAAGTAGCAGCGTAACAGCTTAACTCAACCACTTCATAACATTAAACTTGAACCATCGACCAGTTCATAGAACATTTAGATCGATTCAAGGGGTGTATCAATGTAGTCGTATCTTTTTCTTTAAAATCGATTTCCGAATCATATCGTTATTTGTTACACCCCTACTGTCTAACTAAGTGTGATGTGAGTTATTTACTTCCTTCTTCTCACTGTCAAGCCAAATGACGTTTAAGATATTGCATTGGTTTAGTGCGTAATATGCCGTTGCCATTATTTGTCACATTCTGCAGAGTTAATTATTTTTAACTAATAAAATACACCTATAAAAATAATCTGCTCATCAGTTGCGGCCGTAATGTCTTCCTCCATTTTTCAAACCTCACCACTCTGCCTATAATTGCTCCTGGGAACGTTTTTATAAAAAGGAAAACACCAGATTGAGCTAATTTTGTGTGGGTAGAGTAAGAGGAGAAGGCTGGAAGGCTTGAGGACTGGGTTTGGAACAACCGCTACATCTAATGATTCCCACTTATCTGACTGGGAAGGGATGGTATCGTCATCTGTTTTACCAGGAAAACTGACAACAGCAGCAAAGCCTCGCGTTGACAGTTTGGAACATACGGCGCCGTACGGCACATCACAAGCTGCATGTCACAGTGCAGTCCATCAAAAACAGAAGTTCAACTCAGTCACATCCAGGAGCAATTTCCATTCATCGAAGGCAACCGTTTAACACACACTATGTGTCCATCCATCCATTTTCTAAACCTGATTATTCCATTTATGGATCATGGGGGGGTGCTGGAGCCTATCCCAGCAGTCATTGGGCAAGAGGCGGGGTACACCCTGGACCGGTCACAAGTCCTGCACAGGGCCGACACACATAGACAGGCAAACACATTCACGTGCTCACTCCCACCTACGGTCAATTCAGAATCACTAATTCACCTAACCTGCATGTCTTTGGAAGTGGGAGGAATCCAAAGCACCCGGAGGGAACCCCAGAAACACTGGGAGAACATGCAAACTCCACACAGAAAGGACCGGGTTTGAAGTGAACCTGGGACCTTCTCGTTGTGAGGCAGCAGTGCTAACCGCTAAGTCACCGTGCCGCCCTGATTACGGTAGGTGCATGTTCACAAAATCGAGCAAAACATTTTTTCCTGGCATGGAAAATCTTGAAAGTGTCTGGCAGATCAGCAAAAAGTGGCAGAGCTAGTTAATTTTAAAAAAAGAAAAAATTCTAAAAAATCATTGCAGTATCGAGCAAATTAGCATCATGTTGAGAAAGTAAACGGGGCATTTAATGTGATCTAAAAAGCTGAAAGAATACATTGTCTATGTCAGGAACCAAGGTATTTAAGGACCCAAAAGCAAGACCAGCAGGCAGATATTAAAATTCAAAGTCTTTATTGAAGTAAAAAAGAAAGGCTGGCTGACTGAACTAGCTGGAGGGCATCCAGACGCAGAATCCACAGTTCACACTTAAAGGATAAGTTCCCTTTTTTGTAACCTGAGTCACATTAAAACATTGTTAGCTGTCAACCCTCTGAGTGCAGCAATTGCCTTTGATGATCGCTTCATTGACGATAAAGCTTATTTATTAATTTTTTATTTTATTTTTTTTTTGTAAAATGACTTTCGGACGGAATCAATGAGAGTCAATCAGCCAACCTAAATGTGAGTTACAAATACACAGCACACGAAAAATAGCAATGCAATAAGAGTGCCAGCCTAGCTAGTGGAACAATGATGTAGAAATATGGCCAGCTCTTTTTTTTTTTTTTTTTTTTTTTTTTTTGTAGATATACCAGTTTATGTCAACACTGCATCTGCTTAAACATGAGCTCTGGTCAGTTTCTTCATCATCAATGTTTTACACATTAAATAATCCTTGCAGAAAGTTAATATCACAAGCAATATATATAGTAAGTCATCATAAAATGCAAGAACGAAACCATGCAGTTTTAAAGTTTGGGGAAATGTGGTTTGGGTTCATTTAGAGCTCCGTTATAGGTCCTCTTGGCCATCATCTTTCATAAGCTCGCATCCATCTCAATCGGAGGCAGATTGTTAGCCTTCTCGTTAGCCACCCGTGACTCTTTATTTTGTTTCACTTGCAACACGTGTGACAGCTCGAAATTCTAATTAGCCATTCATGAAGCAAGTGTCATCGAGCTCTTTGTCATGTTGATGGGCGATAAGGTGAATGATGGTGAGTTCCCAGAAACATGAGGTGAATAAAGTACATTCACGGGAAAGCAGTGATGGGGAAAAAGTTGACCCGTACACAGCCTGTGGGATCCGTTCACATAAAAAGATTTGTTCATTTACAGGGATAGATGCTAATAATTTCAAACACTGGCCCCACAGGCCACAAAACCACTAAATGTGATGGCCAGAGTACATTTTTAGTGGCCCAAAAGTAAGTAAGTAAAGTTTTTTCTTTCCTTAAAGGTGCAGTCACACCGAGACGTTTGGGCCAACGTAGATGAACTTACTTGCATTCGTCGGTGATCGCTAGCCTCTGGTAGCCTGTGCTGGCCTTCACCGGTGTTCGCTGGGGAACAGCGACCGCGTCCAAAATGTTCAGTATGTTGAAAATATTTTGACAATTGCCGACGTACCTGTGGATATGTTGGAGACCAGTAGAGAAGGGTAATCTCTGCTACGACCATGGTACCCTTCGTTATACTTTGTTAGCATCCGTCAGCATCCGGTAGCTGAAGTTACTGGTGCGATCGTCTATGCTGGGTGCTGCCCTGCCTGCTCAGAATCACTGGACAGTGGTGTGTTGAACCCCTCTCCCGCACGTTGCCACGTTGGCAAAAGTCCCGCTTGTTCTAATGGAGCGCTGGCTAACGCCTGCCTCTGCAGGCCTCCACTAACATCATGGCGTGGAATGCCGTGCTGCGTTTGAGGTTCACTACCAAACTCCGGGAAAGGGAATTTTGCTGACGTTTGGCCACCTTTCTCTCCCTTTCACCGCGTTCATCAAACGCTGAGGTAAACGTCATAGCGTGACTGCGCCTTTACTGTAATACTTCAATAAATCAAAACTCATGAACAGGAATTAAAATGTCTATTTATTTAAACATAATGTAATTCAAGTTATTTGTATTTTTGGGTGATGTACTGTAAATGCAAGGTTTGCAGCCAAGCGCTCCAAGTATTGTCCACTTTTCCCATGAATTGTGGTGTGGTGTTTCCTGAAAGCATTGTTTCTGATGAAAAATGAGCTCGATTTCTCAGCTAGTTGAAGAAACTGCCGGCACACACTGCAGAACATCCTTTGATGTGTCCTATTCCAGCCACTTAAACTCCTGCTTCCATTCACGTCTATATTTTCTTTTTTGTTTTTGTGTTTTCTTAGTCCACCTTTTATGTTTCTGGTTCAAATTGTGTAATCCCTTTTCAGTTTTAGGGCCTGATTTACTAAAGGTTTGCATGTGTAAAAACGTGTGCAAACACCATAGATCCCGCAAAAAAATGCATGCTGATTTACTGACAGTGCGCACTGAGGATCGCCTCTTTCCAATGCGCAAAATGGCACGCAATGTCCATTTAACATGGTTGCCGTCATGAATATGCAATTTGGGCTTTGTCCATCTGAGTGCACAAAATTGTGGGTGTTGAACATGCAACTAGGTGAGGTTTGCACACCCAACATCAAGGCTAAAAGCAATTAAAATTAAATGTGACATTCATCATGTCTTTCTATGTAACGGAAATACAAGTCGAAAGTCCTGTGTGCGTCTGTCCAGTGCAGCACCTGTATGAGCAGAATGCATGAGAGCTGACAGCTGTCAGCACTACAGTCTATGGTCAGGACCGTGGACATACAAAACACACACAAAAGAGCCTCATTCTATCTCACAACCTCTACCATCATGTGACAGTGAAGAGAATATTCACATCGGAGTGAAATACACCCCTTCGTGGGAATGCGCATTTGAAGATTGTCGCCTTAAACTGAGGGTTTAAGCGGCGCTGAATTTGGACTTGTGCCACGAACACTACGCACGTCCCGTGACAAACCATTTTCAAGGCACATTCATTTTTGATTTGGTAAAGGTTCAATAAATGACATTTGCAGTTAAAATGTGTGTTTGTGTAATGTGCATACCTGCAAGTGGCTGATTGAATTTCATTTTGCGCTTACGGTCATTAACACACACAAAATCCTTCTTTGCATACTGCTGTCTACGTCACATTACCTCCCGCTGTCAAGTGCGCAATTATTCTTCATAAGTCACCGGCAAAACGTTCACCAACCCAACTCACAAACGTTTGGATTGCCCTCGTTACATGTTAAACCCGTGCTGTAGCCCCAACATAACGGTAGCTCCCACTTAGCTGGCGACGAGGACAGTACTCACACAGAACTGTTGGCTAACAATAAGTCACTGTGCTGTTCACTGGTTTTGTAGCATTTTGAACTAAAAGCTGTGAAACATTGGTGTGTTTGTGGAGCTGGAGGAATCAGCTTGTTGGTGTGACTGTTAAGTGATGCTGCTTTTGTGAAGGCTTGTGTCACGGTGGCCATGGGG
>OMMV01176601.1:0-16710 GCA_900302635.1 Chatrabus melanurus | reverse complement strand
TTGTCCACTGGGGGATTTTATTTTGAAGCTACATACAGAGTGTTACACTTCAATAACCCAGTAAGAATTAGAATAATTGTAATGATGATCGGGTGGAGGTCGGTGCAATTATCTACATCAGAGAAACTCTGGTGGGTGTAGATGCGGATGATTTCTTTTTAGGAGCGGGTCCGGGTGATGTCAGAGCTGATCCACGCATCTCCACACAGAACTGTTTGGCTGCAAGAGGCAGACTTGGATGGTACCATAAGCTGATGAGGCTGTTTGGACAGGAGGATCTCAGAACAAGAACATTGTCAGACTGGATGCAGATCCATTCACAGAACTTGTAACAAGAACGTGCAGTAATTGTGCGGCCGTAGCGGCCATTATGAGGCTGTCGTGCCGGTCTTTTCCGAACGAGTCCCCACTATTTCACGGCATGGCAGTCGCTTTTGCCGTCGTGTGAATTTTGAACATGTTGAAAATTCCGGCGTGCAATTGTCGACAATGTGCGGCTGTTTAGCGCGGCCACGACCGTCGCGTGGCTATTTTGCTGGTAATATGCGCAGATATGCGACAGCCGTCGCATATCGGCCGCCGAGCGATAAACCGCAGGTGTGATAGCCCCTTTACTTAGGGAGAATGAGATGAGGAGTATCACTTGCATTGTGAGGGAGCCTCAGCTTCGACATTTTGACCATGTGGCACGTTTCTGTGAGAATGATCCAGCATGCAGGTGCCTGAGTGTTGAGGACCCCAGTGGCTGGAGAAGGCCAAGGGGACGCCCACGCGTCACCTGGCAGCACCAGATAGATGGTTATTTTAGCGATATGGCGATGGACTGGTTGTCTGCCTGGGTGGTTGCCATCCAGGATCCAGGTTGATTCAGTGGTGTCATGAATGCGGCGAAGCGTAGCATCAGCGCATGCTCCCAGACTTGACTTGGCTGTGCAAGTCTGATGCAAGGATTTACAACATTTTGCATACACAGACAGACTTTTAAGCATGACATTGTTGTAACTCACTGAATGCTGTTAAGCTGATAGTACACATAGCACCAGTGAGTGATTATAGATCAAAGCTGTCCAAGGACATTCTGTCTCTGTGGTCAGTTCAAGGTAAGAAAATATACTTTTTTAACAAATGCATTTGCAGTAAGTACTATTAATTAATTTATTTTCACAAAGATAAATTTATGTGCTGCTTTGTTGATAAGTGACTGGTTATCACTGGTTTATATTGTTTGCGCTCACTTCTTGCCCCATTCGGTGATGACGGATGCCATGGTGGCACACCTGCAACACGTACGCGGTATAGGAAGTCCACCCTCTAGTTCATTTATCTGGCTCTATGGCTGAAATGCATTTTTTTTTTAAATACAAAAACAAAATACCAGGAGTGGAAAAAATATTCTCAAAATTTAAACAAAATATTTTGCTTAACTTTTTAGTTTGTACAAAAGCTGAGATGGGCTTTCAACTATCTCTATCTGAAATGATATATGAAATGACTCTACCCAGAACTAATGTGCCTTCTTAAGAAATGTTAAGACACTCAAAATATTGCTTTTGTTTCTGTAATTAAATATGATGAAATTACATTTGAATGCAAACTTTAATTTATTGCAGGTTGAACTTTGTCACCAACAAAGACAATAATCTGGAATTGCTTTTAATGATATAGGACATGCACGGACAACATGACTAAAGGGTAATAATGATTTCTGACTCACAAAAAACATAAAATAACAATTTTGAATTGATTATTGTTTTGATTTGTTACGTGTCATACTTAAAGGATCTCTTGATCGACTGTTTCTGTGACACAGATGTACTGACAGCATCAGTAGACTTAACACGGCGCATAAAATATGCTTTATAAAAAAATTTTTTTTTAAATTTGGAGATTATCACCATGACAATTGTCTGTAAGGTTGCGAGTGTTTTTCTATTTTCGACTCAGTCTGTGCCGTGCAGCTGCTGTTTGATGCAGCAGATTGGATTCTGAGCCCGCTTGCTCTGTGTGTTTCTTGGAAGTCTCGGCTGGATGTGCAGAGCTGCGTGGTGGTCATCTTCCCTCAGAGGCATGATCAGAGCGCTGCATCTCTCTAATGATGCTACTCCGGGCTGACTCACCTCCCAGCTGACAGACAGCGCTTTATTAGTTTCTTCAGGATAAACGTCTGCCTTTCCATCCCTCCTAAGCTGCATCTCGAGGGTCACTGACGGCACCGTCCTTTGTTTGGTTTATTTATAAACCCCGTCCCTGTGCCTCGCCGAGCTTCCCCACACACCTGAGTGTGCATGACTGATCGCACAGGTTGAGCTCAGCCTCGGCTGACAACAGCAACACAAAAATAAATGTTCATTCTTTTTAAACGTCCTCACTTAATATGTCGGTCATACCGCCTGTCAAATGTCACACCTGGAATAGTTTTATGTTGAGATAAAGGAACGGGTTAGGCTTGGACAGTTACAAAGTCGATAAGTAATCAACAATTAATACACAAATCTCAAAGTTCTATTCATAATATGTAACCTAGTTGTAAAAACTATAGTGTAAGGTTCTCAAATTGATATATATTTTTTTTACTGGTTGCATCATCTTGATGCTGATATCAAATTATTCCCAACATAAAAAAATAATCCCCTTCTGCATTATTTTATGAGAAGTTGAAATATACAGTCAGATCCATAAGTAATTGGACAGTGACACAATATTTGTAATTTTTCCACTGTACACCACCACAAAGGAGTTGCAATGAAACAATCAAGATCTGCTTGAAGTGTAGACTTTCATCTTTAATTCAAGGGGTTTAACAACATTATCACATTAACCATTTAGGAATTACAGCCATTTGTATACATAATGCCTACATTTTCAAAGCCCATAAGTAATTGGACAAACGAAATATGGTTATTTATTTTTATTTTTTTTAAGGGTGCTCATGCCCCGGTTAAGGCGCGTACCATGTGTCGCAGAATGCAGTCTGCAGCATCCTCAGGTTTGCATCCCGGCCTGGGCGACCTTTGTTGCATATTTCTCCCCGTCTTTGATTCACTGTCTCTATAATAAAGGCTGAAAAATGCCCAAAAAATATATTTTAAAGTGTTGTTTTTTTTTTAAACAAATAGGCACTTTTACAGTGAGTTTTCTTTATACAAGTCAGATGATAGATACATAAACATTTCCTAATCACTGAATACGTCTTAGACTTCATTTACATGACTCATTAAAGCTACAGTGTGTAGGATATAGGGCTGTTTATTAGCAGAAATGGAATCTAGCATTCATAACCATCTGTTCATTACTGTATAATTACCTGCAACAATGAGTCGGTGTGTTTTCATAAGCTTAGAATGAGTCCTTCATATCTACAAGAGAGTGTGCGCCCTCATGGAGACCACCATGTTGCACCGCCATGTTGATACAGAAGCCCAAAATGGACATACTCACTCCAACTTTTGCATTTTGCAGCGTGGCTGGAAGATTGAAGAAAAAAAGAAGAATCAATGATTGCTCCTCTATACTTTGTGTACTGTTTGCTAGTGCAGGCTAACAAGTTTGAGAACCTTCATTTTTGTGAAATGGAGGATCATACATGCTACTTATCATAAGAGAAGGCAAGGGAGCATGAATCCACATAGACAACAAGCAAAAACATGAAGGGGAAAAAAAAATCATGACTGCCGATGGCATAATGTAATCTGCTACCTCACTATGAGATGGCACTGTATCCTACACACAGTGGCTTAAAGACATACAAATGTTATGCTACTTTGTGGTAAATCTGTCTGGAGTAGGCAGTTCTCAAAAACTGAGTGACCATGCAAGAAGGAAACTAATGAGGGAAGCCACCAAGACACCCATGACAATGATGAAGGCTTCTGTGGCTGTGACTGGAGGAACTGTGCATTGTGTCATGGGTCACATTTTAGCTCCAATTATGTTTTCCTGTTGTTGTCTATGATACAGTCACTTTGATTTATTCCTGATAGTTTCCTCTCTGTGTCATTTAGTGGTGTTTGCCTCTAGTGCTCTTATTTTGACGATCTCTCTGTGTTAGTTTTGACTTCCAGGTTGTTGACCTCTTCCGGGTTTAATTGCCTGCATCTTTTAAATTCTCCATGAAAATGTCTCCTAGCTGCCAGATTGTATTAGGTTCTGCCCTGCTCTCTACCATTCCAAGTCTCTGTGTTAAATGACTCTGTGTTACCGACCTCACTATCATTCTGAACCATTTTTACCTAGTGTCTAGTTGCAGTGTTTTTGAACTCCACGTTATCAAACCTTGCTGTCATTCTGGACTCCTGTTTCGTTTGCTGTTTGGACTCTGTGGTAGGAAATCTGGTTACTGAACTCATTGTGTTTTGGACAGTTCTATTGCCTAAAGGCCCAGTCACACTAAGATATTTACCTGAGCGATTGGTGAACGCGGTGAAAGGGAGAGGCCAAACATCAGCAAAAAAAAATCACATTCCCAAAGTTTGGTAGCGAACCTCAAATGCAGCACGGCATTCCACAACGTGATGCTAGTGGAGGCCTGCAGAGGCGGGTGTCAGCCAGCACTCCATTAGAACAAGCGGGACCTTTCCAACGTGACAATGTGCGGGAGAGGGGTTCGACACACCACTGTCCAGTGATTCTGAGCAGGCAGGGCGAAGCAGCACCAATCATAGACGATCACACCAGTAACTTCGGCTACCGGATGCTAATAAAGGCTAACAGACGATAACGAAGGCTACCTTGGTCGTAGTGGAGATTAACTTTCTCTACCAGTCTCCAACGTAGCCGCATGTACGTCAGCAATTGCCAAAAATATTTCAACATGTTGAAAACTTTGGACATGGTCGCCGTTCATCAACAAACACCAGTGAAGGCCAGCAGAGGCTACCGGAGGATCACCGACGTTTGCAAATACGTTCAGCTACATTGGCCCAAACACCTAGGTGTGACTGTGCCTTTACCCCTAGAAAGACTGAACTCTGGTAACTGAACATTGCTCAGCTGTGGATTATGTTTTTGTGTTTCTCCTCTCAGAGAAGGTGAGGATATTTTGGAATGATTACTGTTCACCGAACCTGAGCCTGAGTTTTCACCACCCATCCAGTCTGTCACTAATTGCTGCTGCTATTTTTGTGTTGGGCAATAAAACCTGTTCAAATTATTGTCCTACGTTGTGGTTCTCTGCATTGGGGTCCTTGCCGTGATTCATTACACATAGGGCAACTTTGGTCTGTTGCACCACCAGTCACAGCTTCATGGTGGAGTGGAACAAAGAAGGATTTTCCTCCAAGATAACAGTTCAAATCTAGGCTTGAGTCTCCCATGTGTCTTCTGGCTAGCTGTAGCTGTAATTTCACGTCCTCCTTTTAAGAAAATCCTTCTCTTTTTCTCTCTCGGGTGGACGAACAGGTGGCATTAAGTTTTTACAGGGTGTCTGAACTTTAAACATGGTTTGAAATGAAAACACTTTCCACTTACCTTAAAAAGTACTGCAGGATTGGGTCACCGTACTTCCATTTATTCAGGAATTTATGTGTGAGGTCCATCTTAAAGTCTGAGGCAGCTGCACCTTTGTCAATGAACAAAATCCTCATATATATAGCAGTGGATATTGCCAGTGCTAATCATACCAGTCACTATAATGTCCAGCGTTATGTCTCTTCTGCGTGCTGATTCTATGCGTGTCCGCGTTGTGCACGTAAATCCGTTTCCTTAGCAAAAAACCCACAAAACATGCAAATTAGGGTTTGCTCTTTTCTCTGCCCCTGACCAAGGCAGCGCCTCTCCATCTGGAGTTGGTCCCCGGGCACCGGACTGTGGTTGCCCATTGCTCCTAGTGGTTGGATTATGTCTAACTGTCATTAGTATGGGTTAAAAGCAGCAACAACAACAATAACAAAATCATACTTATACTCAAAGCTTTAGCATATGGGTTGGAATTGATGTGGCTAATTGGCAGAAGAATGCACTCTCTTACTCCCTGAGGATATTATTTAAGCAATATTAAGATGCCATTACACAACATAAATCTTTAGAATTACAAATATAGAACAACAACAAAATGCAAAAACAATATGTACCAGAGGTGAGTAAAAGTGGGCTATTGGATCTGCATATTCACCAGTTTTCAATTTCAGATGACCCCATTCAGTTCCATCTGCAGTCCCTTGTGTTTTCTACTTGGCTGTCCTGGATTGGGGTTCACATTTATCATCCCTAAAAATAGAGACATTATTCTTGTTGGTATGAATTGTTCCTTATTATCTGTATCGGTGTCCAGCTGTAGAACCTGTCCATCTATTTGTAAATTCAGGAGTAAAGCCCTTTCCCCCAGTGTACATTAATGCAGCCCACTTCAGTAAATTCACCCTGCAGCAGCCTCAACCAGGTCAGGATTATTTCAGATAGCTGCTGCTAACTGGCTTTCTCCTCTTACTGCTTTGTCCTGTGGCCATGGGGGGTTTAATTTGGGTATATGGGTGGACTGGCAAGAAAAAAAAAAGAAGCAGCCTGGGAGTTCTTCATGCCAACCTTGCCACATTGGTGTCAGAAGTGGGATTGGCACTTACCAGCCACAAGCTGGTAGAGTGGTTCAACCACACCATGGCCATCCAGGTCGACATCCTTATCAGTCAACATCAAAGAAACTGTCAATCAGGGTTCCATCCAGTTCACAGGTGTTGCCCTCATGTTTGGGCAATAACTCAGGACATCTGTGTTTGATGTTTGGGATCACACCTGAGCCTGAGATTGCTAGGGAAAAGAAATGGACTGCTTCCATGGATTGAGGGACCCTCTAGACCTCGGCAGGTGGTCCATCATTAGAAAGAGATCATCAGAGAGACTGTGTTTGCCCTCTGCTCCTGGTCCTGTAGTCCAATGTTTCCCAATCCTGGTCCTTGGGACACAAAGTACTGCGTATTTTCCATTTATCCCTGAACTAATCAGAGCAGATCAGCTCAGTCAGGTGTGTTCCATTGCTCAGTCAGCTGTTGATTAGCTGAACACACCTGACTGAGCTGATCTTCTGGGATTAGTTCAATGATAAATGGAAAATGTGCAGTGCTTTGGGTCCCAAGGACCAGTATTGGGAAACACTGCTGTAGCCCTACCAGACTAGTTCAGGAATCCAGCCAGTTCACACCTGTTGCCCTAATGTTTTGGCAAGAACTTTGGACATCAGTGGACTTAATATTTGGGGTTCCACCCAAGCCCAAGATTGATTGGGAAAAAGAAATGGACAACTTCAGTAGGTTGAGGGACCCTCTACAGATGGTCCATGATTGCACGCACCAGGCACAGTACAGAAACTTGCCAATGGCCCATCAGCCCCGGGGCAGGCCTTTGTGACACTTTACAGCTAATGGAAGGGAGAGGATGTGGCTGGCTCTTTGGGGTAGTTTTACAAGTGGGGACACATGCTGGTCCTGCACCTGGATGGGCTTTCACCAATATGCCTCCTTGTTGCTGAGGAGGGAAATGACGACAGCACACCATGCACTGATCATTGTGACTTTTCTTCAATTGCACCTCCTGTGGACTCCAAGTGGCCTTTTCATCAGTGATGGCATCCTGGGCATTTGAGGGACTGTATGTTGGGTGATGGGGTCTGTTTTCAAATGTGTTGCTTGCCACTAACTCATTTTATGCATGGCTTATTTTAGTGTTTTGAACTTTTCAAAAGAATGAATCATTTTGCAATGAGTGCTTCAAGCAGTTTGAAGCAATAAAACATTTTCTGAAGTAGTTGTTTCATTTACTTTTTTCTCTGTCAAGCATTTTCAAACCTTAAACCATTTTCTAAAAAGATAAGTTCAGTTTGTTCAAAGATTAAAAAAAGTGTAGTTTCTGCCATCACAATGTCTGATATTTCTGGAAGGATTCGAACCCGAAAACCCCTTATTATGCCCAGGGATATGTATGATATAATTACAGCAGAATTTGCAAAGGGAGAAGTTTTGCAGGAGGAGAACAGGGAGGCCAAAGAAGAGGTCAATGGATGTGTTAATGAATGACATGCAGGAGGTTGATGTGACAAAAGGAAGATGCATAGAAGGCAGATGATCCACTGTGGTGACCCGCACCCGAGAGAAGAACAATCACCGTGCTCAAAATCATAAACTGTTCTATTGGAATAAAGCTGCTTTTCCTGTTCTGTTCACAGTGGAAACATTTAATCTGAGACGTTTGGTCTTTAAAAGAGCAATTAGATCAATAGCATCAGTTGGAGCAGCAGGAGGACCCAGAACTCAGCATGGCTAGTTACATATTTATTTAGGGCACATCCCCTCCATCTGTGCCTGTATTCACAGTGACACTATAAAGTACTGGCACATCTCCTCTACTGCTGAGGTGTGACACTCAATGCTAAACAGATATTGCACCCTTTGACTGTAAAAACACTCCTAAGTTTAAGTCATCTGACAAAATCAAGTGTAATAGTTTGGATGACAGCAGCAGATAACAGAGACAACTCTTTCTTGCTGCAGCAGAAATGCAGACCGAGCAGCATTTGATAAATCGCAGGTTTGGAACTGTGTTGGTGCAGTGCAACTGCAGAGCATGACATCGATTTCACAGTGATGACCCAAAATCTTCTTTGCTGATATCTACTCAACAGGTTATCAAGGAGTAAAGACACCCACAACTGGCTGTGGCCACACGTGACAGGAAACATCCAACCAGATGTTCTTCAAAGAGCTGCCCCCAGATCAGTCGTGAGTGTGCAAGATTCGCTATTCATGAAGTTCATGTGTGGGTGTGTACAGATGCCTTCCTGCACGCATAGGGGAAAAGGATTCTAGCAAACTGATCGTCGTTTTAGCACAATGGTCACCAACCTTTTTGAAGCCAAGATAACTTTTAATGTTAGACTAAAAGCAAAAATAATCAGACACCCTGCAGGACGTACAGATTCTCCTGTCAGCAGAAGCAGAGTGGGCACTTTTGGTCAGTCTGCAAATTAATCAAGGAAAACACACCACCCAAATTTCAGAATGGAGGATGATCACATCAATCTGAAAATCAAGGCTACATAAATTAAGATGGTTATTTACTTGAGGTACCAAAGGCAGCTGAATCCAAACGTCACATAACTAGGTAGAGGGCATAAAATCCCTTGCCTTCAAAGTCTTAAACAACACCAGTTAATAGTACCTGTGGGCACGAAGACAGTAAGGGCTGAGGCAATCTGACATTTGACCACAGTGACCTTGACCTTCACCAGAATGACTGACCTCTGGCTTACTTTGCCAAGGCAATTCTGGAATCCAGCTGTGTGTGTTAGATTTGATCCAAATTGGGTTGAAAATCAAATTAGTTGACCTTGACCTTTGCCAAAATTAATACTTTCAAGGCATTTTCAGTGTCAACCTTCATTGACATGCCAAGTTTGGTGGAATTCAGCAAAAGGACCTGGGAGGAGTTGGCCAACAAACAGACAGGCAGACATGACCTTGGCCCCACTGAATGACCTTTGGCAATTTTGACCTTGCTGGGCAATTCCGGAACCCACCTCCATATGTGTTCCAGGTTTGGTGCAAATTGGAGTGAAATGGTTTGATTTTTACCTTGTGATACCAATGACCTTGATTGACTTTTGGCAAATTTGACCTCACCTGGCCAATTCCAGAACCCACCTCCATAAATGTGTGCCAAGTCTGTTGGACATCAGAATGAAAACTCAATATTTTGACCTTTGTACCTGATGACATTAACCTTTTTTTCAAAACAAACCCTTTAAGGGAAATTCTGGGGTTGACCGTCATCCACATATCAAGTTTGGGGCAAATCAGCCAAAGGACCTGGGAGGAGTAGGGGAACAAACAGACAGACAGATACTCAAATTATAGTATGATACGGCATGTCTGGAAGTTGGAACACTCCAAGCAGACAATGACACAACTTTTCAAAGCCTACGTCAAACCAATGCTATGCTATCGAGCTGAAAAATGGACACGCAAATACTGCCATTGGAGACTGGACAGAGCATACTTGTGACTGTTTATGAATGCCACCAACTTCATCTACCAAGACTGGAAAAGTCAGAAATCAGCGTAGCTGCTCCATCTTTCTAAGAAACAGTGTCCAAGAGGAGGCACAAATTTGTTGGCCACTGTCTTTGCCACTCGGAACTCATTACCTCCAACGTTGGCCATCACTGGAGCCGAGGCAAGATTCTGACATTCTTAAAGCAGTTCATTGAGGAGCTTGAGCATCCTGCATATGCAATCAATCAGTGGAGTTCAGAATAGAGAACTTGTCCAGGATCCCAGAAATTATAAATGATTATGATGATGAAAAGCAAAGTAGTAGCTGGCACAGTGATGATGTGTCTCGACATATGCACAAACTCTACACTGTTTCTTTGGGACTCTAATCTACACCTAGGTGTTTATTCAATTTTTCCTGCCATTGCTAATAATGAGTTATATTTGGTTGTCTCTGCTGCACCCTTTGTTGCATGGTATTGCACGTTCTGTCAATCTTGGTTGGTGCCTTCTGTTTTGTTTTGTTAGAATGTAGCAGATGGCCACCCCACCGAGTCTGGCCTGCTTGAGGTTTTTTCTTGTAATAAAAGGTGCGGGGGGGCCAATTAGGGAGTTTTTCCTTACAACTGTCACCAATGTGCTTGCTCATGGGATGGAAAAGGTCTAGACCTCAACTCGCTTATAGCACTTTGAGGTGACTTATGTTATGATTTGGTACTAAATAAATGAATTGAATAGAACTGTGCTCAGTACTGCCTTAACTGCTGCATCATTTCCTTAGAAACACATCTTCAGGCTCTCTTGCACATCTCAAATCTATTGCTGCTGCAGCCGAAGCAGATTACACTTTGTGACCATTTTGTCAAGGAACACTTGGACATTGAAATGCATGATGAACGCTTTGATCAGCACTAATGAAGTCAGGTTTCATCTCCACTCAGTATTCAGTGTGTCCCTCTAAATAGAGAGTAGGTTGAGCCTGAGGACATCACACAGCAAATCTGATTACATAACAATCAACTGCAAAACAGCCATTAATTTTGTCTGGCTTTTTTTCCACCATAAAACATCGAACATATAGATTTTTTTGACACAAAAAAAAAACCAGTATGATGAAACCATTAGATGATGATGTATTCACAAATGTTCTGCAGCCTTCTTCAGGTTTCATATATGAGGAGGCGGGACAACAGGAGAAAAGATGACAAACATGAGTCACCACTTTGTGATACTGGCACAATCATGCCATGGAAAATAATCCAACACTCTAAAAGTCTCCACCGCTGCAGAACAAGCTGTTTGAAGAGCCCTGAAAATCATTAAGATATATTTCTATCAATTATGTAGCCATATGCTTTGTTAGAGATGTACTGTAACCTACAAAATAAATAAACCGATGCGTTCAAAATACATTTTAATGAGCCTTGAAGCGAAGAACATCATTTTATGAAAAGGTTTCACACAGGAGATTTTTAAATTTCATCTTGAACCAAGCATGAAGTTGATCCGACGTGTGGACGAAGCTGTTGTTGGTTTAACGCTGTACCTTACAAGGCATTGACAGGAAGACTTTATATGGACTGTGTGGTGTCTTAGAAAGCCTTTGATACTAAGATGATGTCATCATTCAGCCACACAGGTTATTGTTCTCACAGTATGCAAGCCAAAGATCCGTCATTGCAACTTCAGAACCAAATTAAACTCCATCTTCTTCACAAAAATGTGTGGTGCGCTCAGTGCAATGAAAGAGCATCTTCCACTTCATCACACTGGGAAACACTTTGGTGCTATTACACTGATGTCATGCTTCTGTGCAGCACTCAGAGCTTAGCAATGCTAAATGAGCTTTCAGCATCAACCTGCATCCCACATATCAGACACTTTGATCAATAAATCGAGACCTGATGTAATTGAGTACAAGAGGAATCATGATGTTTTCATTATACTTGTTCTGCCTGTTGACACGAATCTTCGTGCACTCTTCAGCCGCTTTTGATTATTGTGCGCCCACTGAGCTGCTAATCAAGGGCTCAGAGTGCCTGGATGAAATAACCTCCATCTGAAGCTGAAGGCTGAAACTCATCCACAACACAGCAGCCAGAGTCCTTACACATGCACGAAAGCACAAATATATTACCCCAGTGCTTGCATCACTTTATCGGTTCATGCACAATTAACTTCACAATTTTAGTACCTACAAAACACTTGGGGTTTGGCTTCCTACAGTCAGGTATGTAAGTATTTGGACAGTGAGACAATTTTTGTAATTTTGCTGTTGGACGCCAACACCAGGGACCTGATCCCATCAGATCTCAGAAGTGAAGCAAAATAGATCTTAATTAGTACTTAATTGGAGGCTGCTTGGGAACTCTGAGCAGGTTTCTTCATGTAGAACCGAAATTGCATCTGGAAAGGCATCAGACGTAAACCTTGGGCCAAATCCCAATGCGACTCTGTAACAGATCCACAAAAACAACACAACCACAATGGAGTTAAAATCAAACAATCATGATGTGCTTGTAGTGTTGACTTTCAAATTTAATTTATGTGGTTTAACAAAAATATCACATTAACCATTTAGGAATTACAGCCATTTGTATACACAGTCACTCCATTTTGGAACCCATAAGTAATTGGACAAACTAAGTATAAGGATTATCATATAAATAAATCTGTCATGAAATTATTTTTTTTTGCAATCAGTATTTTTTCAGTATCTATACACTCTAGACACCTCAACATTTGCACAATAATGCCTCGCTTACTCCGAGAAGAGTCATGTTTTGACAGGACGGATTTCATCATTTTCTCAACACTGAGAGAGTGTTGGACCATAAAATTTTGCAAACATAAAGAATAGTACCTACTTTACAATCTTCCCGATTTTGGTTGCTTAATTCTCAGTACTTTCAATGTTTGATGTACATATCTTTCAATGGGCTTGAACCCAAATTATGAAGGCATGACATCACCTCTTAGGGAAACCTTCCTTTGTCTGGTGCCAAAATGAGGTTTTCAATTCAATTTATTTATTTAAATTTGATTTATTTTTATAGCGCCAAATCATAACATAAGTCACCTCAAGGCGCCTCACAAGGGTAAGGTCTAACCTTACCCACCCCCTGAGCAAGCACATTGGCAATAGTGGTGAGGAAAAACTCCCTAGATGTTTTTGTGATTGTAGGAAGAAACCTCAAGCAGATCAGACTCAGAGGGGTGACCATCTGCTTTGGCCATACTACCATTGACAAAAATATGAATAAGACAAAGCACAACAAAGAACTGTCAAACATGCAGAGACAGAGGTGGTGGAACTAAGTGTCCAGGTACTTATAAGGTCCAGTGGTCAAAATAACCATTAGTCCAAATAATCAACTGGTAAGATCAAGGACCCGTGAAGTGGAATGCTGCTGGGCTCATCATCGAGGGGATCCACACTCAGATAGAGGAGACACACATAGGAATCCCACGATTCTCCTCTTCCAGCCACATCTCCCGGGCCATCAGCAACACCACAGCATCCTTGCCCCCAGCACCTTGGACAAAGGACAAAGCTGAGATCCATCAGCCAGAACGACCAACACACCTGAACAGTATTTTACAACAACAGAATAACGGACAGGAAACTAACGTGATCACCGGCAACATAGTCCTACATTACACTAACAATTCCAGAATTCACAGAATTTATGCTTCCCCTGTTGCCATAGGGATGTAAACAAACTCACGTGGTATGTGCCATAGAGTAAAATAATGGATTATGTCACTATATGTATGATCAAAAGTATGATATAACATCGTGAAGTGAGGGGCAGTCAACATGCTAGTTGTAATACAAATCATAACTTTTACAGCCAGTTGTCTTTAGAAAAGTCAAGGGATGGACACATGAACATTTCTAAGTCACTAAATATGAATATGGGCTAACCCATCCTGATGGGTTCGGGACGGTGCTAATCCCCCGAATACCGTAGTGTGAAATGGATGAGCATCTACGACTCCCCCTAGACGAGATGCCAGTCCATCGCAAATCTACTTTTGTCTAAGATATACATCAATTTTGACATTTTAACATCAGATGACTTATCAACAGGGGCTTCATTGGGTGTAATGTTAAATTTTGAATCGGGAACATCTGCAAAGCCTCAAAGCCCCAGAAAAAAGAAAGAAAAATTTTTTCAAATCAAAACACTTACAAATGTTCAAATCATTGGAAAAATACACACACATAATGAACCACATAAGTAATAATTTAAAGGAGAAACCATTCATTCATTCATTCATTTTCTACCGTTTATCCAGATCCAGGTTGCAGTGGCAATAGAATAAGCAGCTCAGCCCACACTTCCCTATCCTCGGCCAGGCTCTCAAACTCCTCCTGTAGGATTCCGAGGTGTCCCCAAGCCAGCTGGGAGATGTAATCCCTCCAGCGTGTCCTGGATCTTCCCTGTTGCCTCCTCCCAGTTGGACGTGCCTGGAAGACCTCCCTAGTGAGACGATCAGGGGGCATCCTCACCAGATGCCCAAACCACCTCAGCTGGCTCCTTTCAATGGGTGTAAGCCCAGATACCCTACAGAGGAACCTCATTTCCTCCGCTTGTATCTGCAATCTTGTTCTTTCGGTCACTTTCCAAAACGTATGACCATACATGAGGATATGAGTGTAAATCAACTGGTAAATTGAGAGCCTCACTTTCTGGTTCAGCTCTTTCTTCACCACGACGATCTGGTGCAGCGCCCACAGGACCTCAGGTGCAGCGCCAATCCATCTTTCAATCTCATGCTTCATCTTACCTCCCCCCGCCCCCACTCATGAACAAGACCCTGAGATACTTGAACTCCTCACTTGGGGCAATAATTCTCTCCTGACCCAGTGGGGACAATCCACCCTTTTCCAACATAGGGGCATGGTCACAGATTTGGAGGTGCTGATCCTCATCTCAGTTACTTCACACTTGACCTCAAACCTGCTCAGTGCGCATTGGAGGTCGCTATCTGATGAGGCTAACAAAACCACTTCATCTGCAAAAAGGGGAAACCAATACTGTGCAAAAGTCTCTTTTTTTGTCATTTGTGTGTCAGGAAAAGACCAAATGTGAAATTTCAAAATGTTAATTTAAAAAAACAACTAATGTTACAAAGAGTTTTGTGTAGTGTATTAAAGAAAGTAAGACTTTTTAAAAGATTAATAAAAATGGATTATTTTTAGGTTTACAGCACAATGCACCATTCCACAAATTTAACATACTGAATAATAATCAATGAAAATTTAAAAAAAAATTGATCAGTGATGTTCTTGTAAAACCATGGGGTATTTCACTCAAAAGAATTCAGTTTTAAAGGCAAAGGCTAGTCTAGTCATATTCTGATGCTTTTTTTGCATTTTCTTTGGTTCACTATTATTTTTGAAATCATACCTCAAATTTTTGCATGCATCTTTGCCACAAATTATTTGGACAGAAACAGACTCTCAGATCTTCAACAAAGGCAAACTTTAAAAAAATAAAATAAACACTTTAATGTGTATCCCAAGCAATTAATGGAATATGGTTGAGCTCGTGTATTGAGGGGGGCCTATAGATGGGAGTCAGACAGAGTAAATGGTGGCGTTGTGGTTTGTCTGACTCTCCGGCTGCCATGTCTGCTCAGAGAGGTGAGCTCCCTCTGGGATGTGAAGTGCTGTGAGGCAAAGATAACTGGCTCTTATCTCGATCTGCTCAGCCAGGTATGAGAGCTCCTGGCTCAAGGGAACGCTAGCAGGGATCTCAGTGGTGCAGGTCTCACCAGCACACTGGGAAACACAACGTGTGGTTGCAGAATTTCCATGTGTCATGTGGGGGGTTTTTTTCTCAACAGATTGCCATGTTTGTGCGTTATTGTCTGTGCCGAGTTAAAATCAGACATGAAAGGATTAAAAGCGAGGCGGGTTGCTGTGTCTGTCTGCCTCCTGTTGGAATCTGTGATATGAGTCCTGTCTGTGTGTGCAAACAGCAGGACACAAACACAGGCAGCTCAGCAAATTGTGTCAGCTAAACCACTCGAGAGAGAGAGAGAGAGAGAGAGAGAGAGAGAGAGTGAGCACACGAGAGATACGCAGGTGATACTACGCTTTCAAAATTGGGATGCTGACTTATTGCTTTTAAAGTGTTTTTGTTTGGGGAAAATAAATGCTGCAAACTTCTCACAGATGAGGCAGCCTTTGATTGGTCCGTTTCAGATCCGGGCCGGCTGCTTTGGCGTTCACAGCTTTGAAAGTGGATGTGACAGCAAACCAGAAACTGTCTGTAACAGCGGCTCATCTCAGAGGAGTTGGAATGCATTCAGCTGGTGGCTCTCGTTATCTCATGGAGCGTTCCATATATTGCACCCAGCCATGATTACTGACTCAGGTTTGTTCTTTGGTACCTGCCGGCTTTTCCCACCTATTATAACACAGCAGATCAGCAGATCACACCCAGCTGCCATAGGTGTAGCTAGGAGCTAGGGGGACAGTTTTCAGGTTAACCCGCCTGCCAAATTTAATAAATAGAAAAAATCTCACACATGGTGATGGCAGCAAAAGAAAGTTTTTTTGTTGTTGTTTCTTTGTTTGTTTTTTGAAACTTTCAACCAAATAAAACAATTGCTTCATGAGATGATGCACTGTTTTGAAATGCTTGAAACAGTATATTAACCAATTGATTTAAACAATGGTTCACATTTCATTTTGAAATGAAACAATTACGTCAAACAA
>OMMV01176592.1:0-10368 GCA_900302635.1 Chatrabus melanurus | reverse complement strand
CAAATATTAGATAAAAAGTTACAGTTCATTCAGGATGGGGCTTTTTTTCCTTTGGGGGGGTGGGGGGTTGTAGTAACGACAACAAATGTGTATGTGCGTGTGGGTGTGTGGGCGGGGGGGACACTGAAAGGGGGGTTTGCTCAGTGCATCATGCAAGCTAGAACCGCCTCTGAGTGTTGGCATGCATATTGCGTTTCCATTTCTGTTCTCACTCTGCATACATTTCGTCTGCATTTGTGTCCGTTTTCTGAATGCTTATGGATACGGACGAAATGGAGCAATACCAGCGGTAATAGTGGGGGCAGTGCAGCAAAAGTTCAAGTGAGACACAACCATCATTGTTGGCAGTCTTCTTCTTGTCCTTTTGGCAAAATATTTTGACAAGAGTTTTAAATATATAATCTTGTCGTGAAGCATTTAATGGCCACACAGACCACCTCCATCTAAACCATTGCCTACTCTTTTGCGGTAGAAACATTATTATTCCTTCCTCGATCATCACCATGTTTGAAGTTGTCGGAAACTTTGTGGAGGGTCTACAATGTTCTTTTAAAATCCATGCCAATGTATAGGATGTGGGCAGCGACATTTAGACTGTTTGAAACGCACAGACAGATTTACATATGTAAGCGGACCAGAAATGAGCCATAGTTGAATATTCACCTTCACCTTATGGTGATGCCCAACTCCACACCGGGAGCAACTTGAGGATTAAGGACCTTGCCCAAGGGACCTTGGTGATTTTCCTGTCTGATAGGGAATTGAACCGGGGATCCTCTGGTGATAAACCTGTCTCTCTAACCTCTAGACCAGTGGTGGCCAATCCTGGTCCTCAAGGGCCGCTCGAGGACCAGGCTGAGCACACCTGAATGAGATAATCAGCTTGTAGCAGAGCAGGGAGAGATGGAAAATGTGCAGGATAGCGGCCCTCGAGGACCAGAATTGGCCACCACTGCTCTAGACCATCGTCTCCCAAATAAAACCATATTTCTTAAAATGTTGGAACTTTGAATTTTACTAGACCATTTAATTTCAGGCATGAAAATGACTTTTGACAAAGAACTCTGAAAATGGCCTGGAGTCTTGGGGCTGCTGCAGGCTCTCAGTTGGGTCCGCGAGCGGAGCCTCCAGAAAGCTCCAGGAATTTGAGGACTTGAGGGTAATCCACTTTTAGAGTTTTCAGGTAATATTTTATGTTAATGTAGGCATGTGCTGCCCATTATTGATGACATACAGTGAATGATTTCTCCCTTCATGAAAATTGATTAATTAAGACAGATCCATTTTTCTCCTCCTTAATGAATCAAATTTTGTTGACAGACAGTCGCCTTAAAACTGATCCAAACACTGCAAAAAAGTAAAGTTCTTTAAACTGAGCCAATTAATACACTGCTGTGTATTTGTATCATGTGATAACAGAAGTTGCTCACACGGTGCTGACTCACAGGAAACTAATTCTGCTGACAGAAATCCAAACACTGCGGTTACTGGTTACACGTACTTGAATCCTAGCATTGGAAGATTGACAGTATGAAGCCATAGACACCAAATGAAATGCTAGTATTCAGGTACAACTTATATGTCTAATTGCACCATATTTACATATCTACTATTTTTCTGTTACTGTACTACATTAATAGCATGAAAATGACACCATTAAACTGCACACAATATCACAGAGTACACTCTAAGCCATGTCTGTATTTTTAGCACTTATGCTGCAACTATAGATATATAATGTAGGAAAAATCAAGATTAACGAAACAATAAATGCAACAATAAGACCAAATATACATTCAACTGTAAGGATTACTGGACACACACCTGAGAAAGCCCATTGTTATCTGATATAAGCTGAAGTTGTGGTTGTGTCGTCATCACACATTCTTAAATATCAGGTGTAATGTGCATGTGGTAGAATCTGTTGGCTGTACTAGTTGATTAGGTCTGAGCACAGTGCACACAGGGATTTTTAATGCAACCTCAACCTTCTGTGTCAACTCGCCTAATGATGACGCTGCACCATTCACCGTGTCCTCTCATTCCACCGCTTTGTCAGTCTCACAAAATAGATCATTTCTGTCAATTATTTTGGCCACATTTCAGGCTGAAATCTGTGCATCAACGACTTACATATACTGTATGTCTACTGCAATGTTAACAAAAACGGCTATACTTAGATAACGTCACTGTAAATCATTGTTATGCAGATTGGCAGAAATCTACCGAGGTCGACTAAAATTGTGCATCTTATCCAGCACTGGAAAAAGCTACACTGGTTCACTGTATCAATCGTATTAATTCACATATATATTAATTGATGGAGCAGGACTCAGCGCAAACTTACTTATCCTCATAAAATTCTCATGCCTGTAATGTAGATCCTTGATATGAAGGTTAGTGATTTCCAAACATACGCCATGAAAGCCCAAAAAGAGTGCAGTATTCCATTTCAAGCATAGACTGCACAAGGTGATTAAACTGCAGACAGTTTAATCCTCGCCTTTACTCAAACCCGTGTTAATCAGTGAAAATAATATGCTGGAGTCTTTGGGTGCAATGAAAACCAGCACCCTGTCTGACATTGATGGCACGTGGCTGCAGACCAGTGTGATATATTATTAGCAAATCAGGAAAAATACCTTCAATCACGCTGGACTTGGCAATTAATCCTGAGGAGGCCTTCAGTGCCCCATTGAAGACCACAAAACTGGCACCCGTCACTGTAAGAAGACACAAATTATCATACTATGAACACATATTTAAGTAAAACTCAAACAGAATCAACAGACAGGCTACAATGTATTCAGGATTCTGCTGCCAGACATCCAAAAAATCACATCACTACTGTGTTGTTATAGAATATATTTTAAAGTGTTTTTAATAAGTACATTAATAAATACAGCCAGTAAACACCTACAGTAACCAGGAAAGTATGCAAGACATGATGAAGGATTTCCTTAGTGATTGACCCCAGAATGTGCTTGTTAACAGCGTGAGATCTAACCAGGATATTTTAAATATCGTTCCATATCAAATCACCAGGTCAGGTCTGGGAGCATGTGATGGTGGTGCATGTCACCACATGTTGGAACTGCCTTGAATCCTGGATGACAACCATCCAGGCAGACAGCCGGTTCATCCCCACCTCTCGAAAGTAACCATCTATCTGCCACAGCCAGATGAAACGTGGGCCTCACCTCAGCGTTCATTTGACACAAATCACCCAGTTTGAGAAAAACATTCCAGGATCACCCTATCAGATTTCCCTAAAAAATTCACAAGCGCTCTGATACCCAAATTTATGGAGAAATCCCAAATATTAGGTCTGTGCTTCCAATTGTTTTGAAACCACAGGCCTTTGACATTTTAATTAATTTCATGCCTTTTTCTGGACAAGTCTTTTGGTCCAACTTCTGAGAGTCATACAGTCAGGTCCATAAGTAGTTGGACAGTGACACAATTGTTGTAATCATGGACGTCGTTAGGCCTATTTTGAGGGAGCTGAAGCCCCCTAAAATGTTCCTAAGCCCCCCTAACAAGAATTATAGTAATAATAATAATTTGGTTTTTATTATTATTTTTTTTTTAGGAAATCATTGCAGGCATACACTTAACATAAAAAAGCAAGACTATGAGTTGAAATAAATAATAATACAAGTTATCATTATTTGATTAAAATTATCGTTCTGGTTGTTTCCCCTGCTAGCCAGGCGGGCAGACACTAGGACCTAGGGGTAAGCTAGGGGTCATGACATTAGCGTCAACTTTCCTGCACGCACGGTCGGCAGAGTTTAAGCAGAAGAAGGACGATTAATGCGCAGTGAATGACACAGAGTAAGTCGGTGTTAATAAGTGTTAATTGTTTAACTTTAACTACGTTTACTTAAGGAGTAATCTCACATTAATAAAGCCTCTCAGCTGTGGAGCTGTCAGTGCAACTTTCCCTGCCAGGGGCGGCTCTAGGTATTTGATGGGGGGGGGTTCTGGGAGCCAGCCCCTGAAAATTTTGAAATTAATGCAATCTGAGGTAGTTCAAGCATGTATTTTGACATTTGGAACAGGTAACAGTTACACCTGTACACGGTAGTGCCGCGGGGGGGGTATTGTTTTCGGTCCCGTTTGTCTGTGAACAGCGTAACTCAAACAGTTTTGATCCGATTTAGACCAAACTTGGCAGAAGTGTTGAGGATAGGGAGGGGACGAAGTGATTCAATTTTGAGAGGAATCGGCCAAAGGTCAACGTCACAGGCCAAGGTAACCTTAGATTAAAAGTACTCATTGAGCACTAGGTCAAAAAAAATATTTGTAATGCATAAGAAACAGGTGAGTTATGAAACTATATATTTTTAGATATTATATACCACATTTAAATTTTACTAACTAAACTTTTAAATAATACCCAACTCATAAACTTGTTTATAGACTGTTATTACAAAAAAAAAAGAAAAAAAAAAGAAAGGAAAACATCCTGAAGACTCAGGAGAGGAAAGGCAGGGGGTCTTCCAAAGAAGGCAGGGAGAGAAAAGAGAGTGAGCCAGATAACAGGTCCTGATAAATGATCTACAGCTAATAAGAAATTAATTAATGAAGCCTTTTAAGGTGTGATGAAAAATTTTCAGTGCGCTACGCGTGCACATTACCAACAACCCTGGGGGCTAAGCCCCCTGTCTTTCAATCCTAGTGACGTCCCTGGTTGTAATTCTGCCTCTGTGCACCACCACAGTGGAGCTGAAATGAAACAATCCAGATGTGCTTGAGCTTTAATTCAACGGATTGAACAAAAATAACACATCCATCACTTAGGAATTACAGCCATTTTTATACACAGTCCCTCCATTTTCATAGCCTAAAAGTAATTGGACAAACTAAAAATGAGTATTATTGTGAACACAAATCATCACTTTTACAGCCAGTTTTCTTCAGACAAGTCAGGGGATGGATACATGAACATTTCCAAGTCACTGGATATGTCTTAGCCTTGATTCACATCAATCATTAAGAAATACAAACAGTGTGGTACTGTGTGATAAATCTGTCTGGAGTAGTTCTCAAAAACTGAGTGACCATGCAAGAAGGAGACTACTGAGGGAAGCCACCAAGACCCCCAGACAACTCTGAAGAAATTATAGACTACTGTGATGTGATTGGAGAAACTATGCACAGTGCAACTTTTGTCTGTTGCATCACCAGTTATACAGCTTCATAGTGGAGCGGTAATCTCCATGTATCCATTCCAACTTGTCTAAAGAAAACCGGCTGTTAAAGTGATGATTTGCACTAAAAATAATACTTATATTTCTTTTTTAAATACCTAGGAACCTTTATTGATTGTTGCTAAACTTTTAAACCTAAAGTTGTTTATTTTTAAGAAAGCAATGTAACAACTTTACTTGGGCTAAAAAAAATTTCTACAATGTTAAACAGAACATCTTGACACACGCTTATGAAAACTTTGTAAGAGATATTTCTTTTCATATAACTTTTGCTATCAAAACCTGGGGGTGAAAAAATGAAATGAACTGGCTAAAATAGTAAATATTAGCAGTAAAACAATAGGGAGAGCACAGAAACAACTGAAAAATAACTATGAAGAGCAGGTGAGTTGGAAGGCACAATAAATCATGTCTGACCCTTCATACCTACTGCACGGTGAATTTAAACTCCGATGTTCAGGCAGGACAGATACGCCTCCTAAAATATATTTAAAGATCCTAGGAAAAAGTGCAGATGTGGACGTCTGCATCTACATTCTTAACTGTGGAATAACACAGAGAGAAAAAAATTATTTCCAACTTGGAATTTCCGAGTCGTCTTGATAGGCAGGGGTGGTAGGCTAGCGGTTAGTTCGACCGCTTTCAGTGCGGAAGGTTCCCGGTTCGAACCCCACCATTTGAGCCCATTCTCCATGTAAAGTGGAGTTGCGTCAGGAAGGGCATCCGTTGTAAAACTTGTGCCAAATCTACTCGACCCCGAGTTTCAATTGGGAGAAGCCGAAAGTAGATTATTATTATTCTTGAACGCAGCATTAGGATGAAGCTGTTAGCGGCTCTGGAAGTCACAGCTTCAACACCAAATGACTCTTAAACAGCTCTTAAACAGTGCGGTCTTATGTGTAATATTGCTCTGTGACTTTTGTTCTTTGGTCAGCTTTCATTTTTATTACCAATGCTAACATTGCATCACAGCTGGCTGTGTGTCCCAGCGAGGACAACGCTTTATTCTTTATGTTCCCCGGACGAAACGGTATTCTTTTTTTTCTTTTCATCCACTACATTTAAAAAAAAATTATTTTTTTTTACATATTTTGTATGTGCGGACGGCGTAAATGAGAGCTATGGAGCTTACTAAACACTAGTTCAAAGTAACACGCAAAGCCATTTGACGAGTGTCTATGTGAAATAGCCAAAATGTTTCATGACAGACGAGAGACCTGTGACAGATTGACCAGCGGCAACATGAGGAGGGAGAATCACACAACCTGCCTGACAGACAATTTCAGAATTTGTTGTGAGCATGATGGTCATGGTTATAGTCCCACACTTGGCTGAAGGTATGAAATGGGTATTAATAGAACATTCTCATACCAGGTACTCCTGCTTTGTTCAGGTGTACATGTTTTGAGAGGACTTCAGACTCACCTGTACGGGTCTGTCCAGGCTTGCTGTTGGACCGAGTCTGATAGTTGCCCTCCTCATTCTGGAAACACACCAGATGGGAGTCTGCTTCAGAGCTGAAACTTGCTCCAATACTGATGACATGCTCATTGGGTACATTTACCACTTTCAGCATCTGTCAAAAACACAAACACGTCGCCATAGGTGAACTTTCTTTGTAGTATTACTGCAAATATTTCCCCTGTAAATCTGTCTTACCTCATTAAAACTACTTTTAGGAATGTCAATGTAGCTGTGGCCCATTTCCATGTGGATCCTCAGGCCCTCCACAGTTGAAAGACTGTACTGGTAGTTCCTTAGGTCCTGTGTTTAGACATACACAAGAATGTCTATAAAATGTTTGAAGTTCAAAATCACTTTCCTACTAGAGCACTCCAAAGATTGACAGCATGCATTTGCTATTGTGAATATTGGTAGTTTAGATTTCATGCCAAGCTTTAGATGCATGTGTCCATCAATAAAGTACATAAAGTTTGTAAAAAGTTCGAGAGTTAAAACTTATCCTTCATTAAAACCATAGGAATTGTAACACAATTTAAAGATTTTATACAAAACCATAAAACTAAGTAGGAGTTGATCCAGCTGATACCACTACCAGAATCCAACTTATTTATTTATTTACGTGGCTCACGTGATTAATTGGCTCAAATTACACTGCGTCATATCAGCTGTATTAGAGTGGAATTTTTTTGGAGTTTTTCATGCACATGAAAATCTTACAATTCTCTTTACATAAATAAGATTAATATACTGCAGCACATTACATAGTAATAGGTAAGTCAAAAATGTAGTACACACACTGGCACTGTGGTACTTACAGCAAGTAGATTCATAATGGTGTGTCCCGTCTCTTGATATACAGAGTTCCTGAAGCGCACACTAATCAGTGTTGTAGGATACACTGAAAAAAAGACAGATGTAGGTGATTTTCAGTAATTACCTGAGACAAAAACTTTATGGTGCCTGATTTACTAAGATCCCATATAACGAGTTCTAAATTGCGTGGGCATTCCATTTTGCGCGTTGGGTTGGAGAATGTTTTGCGGGTGATTTACTAAGAATAAGTGCGTAAATGACAGTATGGGAGGTGCGCAGTGTTTGGCACAATTCCAAATTCAGCACCACTCGCCGTAAACTGTCGGTTTAAGGTAATGATCTTCAAATGCGCGTAACAATGATGGGGTGCATTTCACTCCTGTGTTAATATTCTCTTCACTTTCACATCCTCGTCGAGGGTGTGAAAGTGAATGAGAATCATTTGTGTATGTTTTATATGTAGCTGGCTATCCTCACTGTACACAGACTGTGGTGCTGACTGCTGTCAGCTCTCGTGCATGGTTGCACACGGGGTCTGTACTGGACAGACGTGCACCGGACTTTCTACTTGCATTTCTATTACATAGAAAAACATGATAAATGTCACATTTAATTTTATTTAGGCAGTGGATGTTTTGTTTCCTTAAAAACAGGCCACTATAAATTCATGTTTAATCGTGTTGTTTTCGGTGTTAAAGAAAATTATTGAGTGAAAATAAAGAAATGTATACCAGCTCACGGGGAATGACTTTGAATCAGATTTATGTGTGTGTCTGCACTGATCGTGCAACACTGGGTAAGTTAGCACCAAGGTTTCAAAAAAGGTGCTAAATTACAGATGCAATCTCAGCCCCTGAAATTGCTTTTAGGGTTGATAAATTGTGTTGTGTGTTCAAACCTCACCTATTTGCATGTTCAACACCCACAATTTTGTGCGCTCGGGTGGACACACCACAAATTGCATTCCAAGATGTTAAATGGATAATATGTGCCGTTTTGTGCATTTAAAAGACACAATCCTCAGTGCACACCGTTAGTAAATCAGCATGCACTTTTTTTGTTTTTGCAGGAGCTATGGCGTTTGTGCACGTTTTTACACATTCAAACCTTTAGCCAATCAGGCCCTATATGTGATAGAGTTAATAAGTGTCTGATAATATTTTTAAAATAATTCTTTAAACTATTTGTCAAATAGTCCACTATACGGTAAGTTTTATACAAAGACTTGGGTACTTCAGGGCAATTTTTTTAGTTCTACAATTTATGACATCAAGAAATAATAAATATGGCTGTCATTGTGCAATTTGTTTTTAATTTATGATCTTTAATTTTAAACCAAGAACAAATTTACAATACTTGATCTACATTACTCCATAAATAAAAATATTCAAGTTTGGAGGGGTATTTGAGAAATTGTTTCATTTAAGGAATAATGTCTATGCAATGGGTTCTGTACAGTTTTTTTTTTTTTTTTTTTTTTTTAAATAATATGATGTGCTCGTTGCATTACTGCAAACTGAAATTATACTTGTGTAATGTTTTTAATTTACAAACATAGGGATAAGAGTATAATGGGAAAAGACGCACCATCGTATTCAGCTCCGAGCCGTAGAAGCAGCCTGTGTGGAAATACTTTGGCCCAGGGCACTTCTAATTTGTGGATGAGCAGACCAATCAGGAAAGGCTGAGGAGGGAGAGTGATGTCATCAAGAGGCTGACAGGTGGGAGAGAAGAAGAGCATCCCAGCATGATCCTTACTGCCCAGGAAACTGCTGGTGAATGTCACATTGTCCAGTTCTTCCAAGAACCTCCCTGTAATGTAGGATGGCGACTCTGCTGATAGTCATGTACAAACTATGTACTTTATACTTGGCCATTAGTGTAATGAACAAACAAACGGTATTGCCGTCTACCTTTTTGAGCGTCTTGGTAAACGCCGAGATAGAATGTGAAGAGGTCATTGGGCAGAGTTTTTTCCTCTGGCAAACACTCCAACAGAAAAACCAGTTCCTTCTGTCCCAGAGCCCGCAGCCCGTTAGAGCCAAAAAACCAGCACTGACGACTGCAGTCTGACAGATTAAGGAAGAGTTAATAGTTATCGGTGAAGACATCGGGGGGTTAAGATAACCAAATATAGACAGTGTTATACTCACAAGTAACCAGTTTGACATTAACTAGCAGGTTGACATTCAGTACAAAAGTCAAAGGGCGGGGTCCTCCTTCCTGCAATAAGTGTTGAATTTGGCACAGGGCAGGATTTTCCTCAACTATTATGTCTTCACAAAAAAAAAAAAAGACAAAAGAGAGAGAGAGACCATGCAGAGGCAATGTTCAAAGATTGAGAAACACACTGACACGCCAACATGCCGTGAAATCATTGCACCATACCTCCTGCTTCATCCTCTCCAGTAGTGATGAGCAGAGGGGGGAGCTCTTCCTCATTCTCTGGAAGCAGGCTGGGAATTCTACTCACGGAAGAACCGAGTCCAGAAAGCAACACATAATCCCAGGGGCCAGATACTGGAGGTCGGACTACCTTGTTGTTCCCACAAGACTCAGGATCAGACAAGCCACCTACCCCCATCTCTGGACCAGCAGAATCAGGCTGAAATGAAAGGCTAATTAATCTAGTATCATTGCTACCATATATTAAAGGGGTCATACTCTGTGCAATTTTTTTTTTAAATCTATCATTGACAGTTACGTATGTTCTGGGTTTAATGTTATACATCCTTAAATTTCCACATTTCTATGACTGTGCCTGTAGAAACTGAAAAAAATTTCAGTCTAAACAACTCATTTTAGACTTCTGTGACATGCGTCACAAAAGTTCATATTTGGACTGCTAGTTGCCCCAAGAGACACGCTGAGCTGG
>OMMV01176590.1:0-12905 GCA_900302635.1 Chatrabus melanurus | reverse complement strand
TAAGGAGGTGAAGTAATGTAATATTTATTATGACCAAATAGCAGAGATTACAAATGAGAGATGGGCGTGGCTACTTAATAAACGGACCAGAAGCACGGCACTCTTAAAAAATTTAACAATTACCAGGCTTCTGCGTGTTTTCTCCCCTTGTTCTGAGCTCTGAAAGGATGGACTCATTTCTACAATCACTTTTTATTATCTACCTTCAACTGATTTGTGCAACCAAACTTTATGCGCTCTGCAGAATAGCACAGATCGCAGGTGATCTGAACACCATACAGGCACAAACGTGTCCACTGGTGGATTTTATTTTGAATCTACATACAGAGTCATTACACTTAAATAACCCAGTGAGAATTAGAATAATTGTAATGATGATCGGGTGGAGGTCGGTGTGGTTATCTACATCAGAGAAACTCTGGTGCGTGTGGATGCGGATGATTTTTTTTTAGCAGCGGGTTCGGGTGACATCAGAGCTGATCCGCGCGTCTCCACACAGAAATGTTTGGCTGCAAGAGGCAGACTTGGATGGTACCATTAACTGATGAGGCTGTTTGAACAGGAGGATCTCAGAACAAGAACATTGTCAGACTGGATGCAGATCCATTCACAGAACTTGGAACAAGAACGTGCAGCAATTGTTCGGCCGTAGCGGCCATTATGAGGCTGTCATGCCGGTCAGTCGTCGCATATCAGCTGCGCATCATTTATTTTTAGCATACACAAGCACCTGAGCACCAGTTATGTGCACACCTGATAATGAGGCCGCATTTTACTCTATAGAGTGCTCAAAATGCTACTGTGTATGCACAATACACAACTTGTTTGCACACTGTGATTAATTCCCACATTTGATTAGGTTTTGTGTTTTGCCAAGTTGAGCACGCACAGAGCGTACTAAATTGAGTGACACTGAGGCACAGACATTAGTATGGTGTGTTTATGTGGATAACAATGGCTTCTGAGCTTGCCACTTCCTTTTCTTTCAGCTTGTCAACAAATGCACATGTACCGCTGAGGAGTCTCACACTGCAACCTGTATTTATGACAGGTTAGGAGAATTACGCTTCACACCTGTCGGTGGACTCCAAGAGCAAATCTTGCATAGTGTTGCTTTAATATACTGTAGAAACAAAAAGATCTCATGAATCCAAAAAGACATACCGTTGTACTATTTTCCACAAAGTAATTAGAATAGTCTTAGGTATTAACTGTTAGCCCTGTCTCAAGTTGATCTTGAAGTGGTTACTGTATGAAACTTTAGTTTACTACAAAGGCACTCATTAGAGCTTGCTCCATCAAAGACCAAAATGTCCTAAATCACAACGTCGTGGCACTTGATTCAGTTCTGTCCAGTCATTTAATGGTATTTAATCCAAACCAGGATTAAGCTTGTGTTATTTATTTTTCTGAAATCCTGCTTTTAAAAAAGTATATATGGGTGAAAATGTAACTTTCCTTATGAAGCTAAAATGCTACCCTGTCAAATAGAAAGTACCTTAGCGAAAGCAGCGGCTGTCATTTGCACCCTGCCTTCATCGGAGGCGTAGATCTTCAGGTCGTGGCGGTATGTGCTGTGCAGGCGCAGCAGACCACAGCCAGGAAACCCAGCATAGTCTCCTATGTGAATGTACACATAGCAGAGAATTACGCTTAACGTGGCTGATTACAACATTAAAATATGATTATTGTCTCATTAAAGAAAAAAAAGCTGAATCATGGATGCAACTGAAAGAAAACAGAGTGTAAAAAAATACAGTATGTTTTTGATTGTACCCAAAAGTACCAAAGATTTCAATTACAGTCACTTTCAGATCAAACGCACTGCCCACACATTGAAACAGTGCTCAAAATATTTTGCAAGATTGTGACAAGGCATGAATTCTGACTCAATTATGAAAGTTAGAAATAAAATGATTGAAATGAAAGTGAAGTAAACACATTAAAGTGATGCTGAGCAATCCCCCAAAATTACTGGACGGCACCCCTGGAAATGAGATGAAACACTTTAGATTGCCTGTTTGGACCGAGATAACGAAGTGGCTTTTAACATTCTAAACATGATAATTGACGTAGCTATGGTTTGTGGGAGGTGGATGCATAACAATGCTACAGATCAAATCACACTGATGCTTCATGCATTTCGCTTTAGACAGCAGCCAGACAGCCTGATGTTATATCATGGCAACATTGGGGTCAACTTTTCCCTGTCAAGGCTCTAATCCAGGCTAAAGCAGACTAGCTGTCTTCAGACAAACATCTAATAAACAAATGGTAAAAAGCTGCAGTCGGATTAGTGTGAGATGATCCGCGTTAGTTTACAGCACCAAAACTGTAGTCACTTAGCTGCCTGGACACGTAGGAGCAAGTGAGCAAACAACTTCTGCTGCAGTGGATCACCTCAGGAACACACCAAGAACTACACAAACAAACCACAGCAATCTCAATATGGAACATACAGGTCTGGTAAAATCATAAAGAGATGACAGGCGAGATCAGGGCATATTAGAGAATACAAAATGAAAAATGCACAGAAGGAGAAAAGAATGGAAGGGCAGCGGTGCCCAGGTCACCCTTCTCTTACCAAAGTCAATAGGTGACTCACAGCCAAGGGACCGGCCATTACCAGCTAGTAGTTTACACAGCATAACAACCGGTAAGAAGAAAAGAGAAGAGTTAATAGACTAGGGGTGTAACGGTAAATGCATTTGCACCAAAAAAATTCGGTAAGGCTTTTCGGTTTGGCGCGCACGTGTCTCGAACGAATACAGCTACTACACGTGTGGAACTTTTTCTGTGAGCATAACTCACTTTGTAATGCCGCAGTTCCCCCAAGCAACTTTAGCAAAGGACCAGATGTTAGTCTAGCCCATGTGCACAGCGCAGCTCCTCCACTATCATTGAGGTCGGCTGTTTAGGAACACGACGGTTCCTCATTTCAGAATTACAAAGAAGGACAAAGACACGTGGATCGGACAAAAGCTACATGCTGGTTTTGCTCATCTGTGGTCGGGTATGTAGCTGGTTTGTACGTCGAACCTGCTCACTCATTTGAAGTGGCATCACCAAAATGTGAACATCAGTGGTACAAGAAAAAAGTGAGTGCATTGCAAACCCAACTCCCCTTGGCATTTAAGCAGCCTCTTTCTAACAATTCAGACCGAGCAATAACAAAAGCCGTAGGTGTTTTTATAGCAGCAGATATGCGACCATACTCTGTTGATGAGAACACGGGTTTTAAATGAATGCTGAAAGTAACTGAGCTCCATCACAAAGTTCCCTTTCTTTCTTGTTCAATTAAAAAAAAAAAAAATTTAATGTTTTGTCTCTTGTTTTCACTGTAATGAAAATGTACCGAACTGTGACCTCAAAACTACACTACATACCAAACCGTGAATTTTGTGTAACCGTTGAACCCCTATAATAGACAAAACCTATGGCGGAGAAAGAGGTATGAAAATAGTGAAAGGGATGGGGGGGGGAATGCCTTCTTTTCATGTAAAAAGAAGCAACAAGGGATAGATTAGATTAGATAACTACTGCATCCACGTTCAGTTCTGCTTCAGGGAGTCTTGCTGTGCACAGTTTTGAAGCATTAGGTAAAAGTGCTGCTTGATGTCCAAGTGGAGTTAAGGGCCTTTGCATGGGGCCATTATTGTAGCAAAAATATCTGAAAATGTGTGTGGAGAGTTGTGTGACTGTATCTCAATCTGTGGGTGTGTAATCAGATTTGTAAATGTGTAAAAAAAAATCTGCAAATGTGTCATGAGGTTTGCAAGTGTATTAAGATTTGTAGATGTGCAGACAAAGCTGTGAATGCGTACAGAGAGGTCATATCATAAATCCTCTATGTACTATGGAGATATAGAAAAATATTTTTCAGCCATTAATAGCAATGTACTTATTTTCAGATTTGTCTCCACACTCACAGACCAGTGTACGGACATTTACATATTTGTGGACACATAAACAAATCTGAATACACTTGCAAATAGAGGTGGACGATATATATTGTCTACGATAATATCATGAAAGTTGTTTTTAACGATGTGCAAATTGACATTATTGAGTATTTAAATTACTTCGGCAAAAAAAAAAAAAAATGAAACGCACGCTGAAACGCCGCATTCAGCAGAAGCCCTCCTCACTACAGCAGTAAAGCCGTTCCCGAAGTTTTGTAGCGAACCTCAAACACAGCATGGCATTCCCACAGCATGCTAGTGGAGGCCAGCAGAGGAGAGTATTAGCCAGCGCTCCATTAGAACAAGCCGGACCTTTGCAAACGTGGCAACTTGCGGGAGAGGGGTTGGACACTGTCCAGTGATTCTGAGCAGGCAGGGCGACGCAGCACCCATACATCAGTCAGCGTGGATGATTGCACCAGTAACCTCGGGTAGCAGATGCTAACGGCGGCTGCTGGTGGACGCTAACGGAGGCTAGTGGACGCTAACGGCGGCACTCTGAGCTGAATGCAGACGAGCGCCGCCTTCCTGCTCAGCGCGCAAACAAAACGAGAGGAAACGCACGGATTTAATGAATTGGATTTCATTTATCCTTAATCGATCAATCAAAAAACACCTCTGCAGCCCCAGGAAAATCAATGACATATGTTGATTTTTGACCAGACTTTGTTCGAAATGGGCCTGAAAATTAACTTGCGACACCGGGGGAAATTAGTGTGTGGCGGTCCGTATGATCAGTCCCGTGAAGTCCTCTAACCGCGAAAACTTTGGACTTCTCCGACTCTGACAACGTAATAAGAGTAACTTGTTCCGGACAATCGTTAATATCGATCCCTGATTAACTCAGGCAGTTATAACAGGCAATTAAAAAGCACATTTTAAAGGATATTGACCAATTATCGTTATCGTCAAAATCCCAAAAAATATCGCGATATTATTTTTTGCCCATACCACCCACCCGTACTTGCAAATTTCATGACATGTTTGAACACTTTTTAAACACATTTACAAATTGGATTACACACAGAGTCTGAATACACACTTGTAAGCATCAGCAAGTCTCAGTTTGCATTCAGATTTTTTTTTACACATTTAAAAATCTGTGCACCTGGACTGAGACAGTTACACAACTGTCCACACACATTTGCAAACAGTTTTGCTGCAAAAATGGCCTCATACCTTTGTTTTACCAAACAAATATAAGCACCTGCTTTTGGATGAACTTCCTCCAATGGACACTTGCTGCTGTTTACCAGAAACCTGTCAGCATGGATATGACATGGAAACCTCAACTTCTCTTTTTAAACACGCAGTCTTCCCTCTGTGATTTCTTTCCACATAAACTTGAGCTTTTCAACTGCGTACACTGCAAATTTTAAGAACAACTGCACCATTAAAAAGAAAAAAGGGTTTCAAATCTGCTGGGGTGGTTATGTTTTTGCATCTATTGCTCTGTGTTTGTATTAGTAGGATTACACTGAAACAACTGAGATGGTCTTAAACATGGATTGGTACAATGACAGGAACAACCCTTTATCCTTACAGTCTTGATCATAAGTATGTGGACAGTGACAATTTTTGTAATTTTGCTTCTGTACACCACTACAATGGTAATTAAATCAAAACAATCAAAATGTGCTTGTAGTGCAGATTTTAAGCTTCAATTCAAGGGGTTTAACAAAAGTATCTCACAAACCATTAAAGAATTACGACCAGTTTCATACACAGTGCCTCCATTTTCAGAGGCCATAAGTAAGTGGACAAACTAAACATTCATTAATTAATTTTCAAAACCCGCTTATTCCAATTAAGAGTCATGGGGGGGGGGGTGGAGCCTATCCCAGTAGTCATTGAGCGAGACGCGGGGTACACACTGGAAAGGCTGCCAGTCTATCGCAGGGCCGACTCATAAACACATAGAAACTCATTCACATTCACACCTATGGTCAATTTAGAGTCACCAATTCCCCTAATCTGCATGTCTTTGGAAGTGGAAGGAAGCCGGAGCACCCGGAGGGAACCCACGCAAACATGGGGAGAACATGCAAACTCCACACAGAAAGGACCAGGTCGGAAGTGGACCTGGGACCTTCTCACAGTGCTAACCACTAATCCACCGTGCCGCCCACAAACTAAATACAAGGATTTTTTTGAATATAAATCATCACTTTGAAAGCCAGCTTTCTTAAGACAAGTCAGGGGATGGATACATGAACATTTCTTTTTTTTTTTTGGTCAATGTATTTTTATTGAACTTTTAACCACAGACATATACAAGCCCTTAAGACGACACATGATAAATCAAGGCAGAAATAACGCATACATGAACATTTCTAAGTCGCTGAATATGTGCTGGACTTCCGTTCCATCAATTATTAAGAAATAAAATCAGTATGGTACTCTATAGTAAATCTGTCTGGAGTGGGCAGTTCTCAACAATTGAGTGGAGACCAGTGAGGGAAGCCACCAAGACACCTACAACAACGCTCAAGGAGTTATAGGCTGTGTAGGTTGTGGCTGTGCAAAGTGCAACTTTTGTCTGTTGCATCTTAAGTCATAGCTTCATGGTGGAGTGGCACAGAGAAGGACTTTCATACAAGAAAACAGATCAAATCTAGGCTTGAGTGTTCCATGTTCCTTCTGGCAAACTGCAACTGAAATTTCAAATCTTTTTTTTTTTCCTCAAGAAAATGTATCTGATCTTTGTCAATGCAATCTGAGTGGGAGCAGTAGGGTTGGAGTGCATGTGATCCCTTCACATGTGCATTTCACACTCTGTTCCATACCACAAATAGCTGCTAGCAGAATGACAGCTACAGATTTAGCTCTTTGTCACATTCATTCCCTCATTCACATCACAACCATCTGACTTATCATTCGACACCGCAGCAATCCTCCATCCTTCAGCTCAGACAGGTGTATTCAGCTAATCAACAGCTGACTGAGCTGATTGGCTCTGATTAGTTCAGGGATAAATGGAAAATGTGCAGTAGTCTGGGTCCTGAGGACTGGAGTTGAGAAACACTGCTCTACTGGTTTGATGACTCGGCCGACACACCTTTTGTCTTTCTTTGGCGTGCTATATGTTAACTGCACAATGTTGACACTGAACGGTATGTATGGTGTTGCTTTCTGTGAATGAAACAAAAAGGCTGCTTGTGCAATGAACAAAGACGCAAGCATGTAGAGCACTGCCCAGGCTTTACAGTTTGTTCTTCAAAGGAAATAAAAGATGCTCATTCTGGTACATTTCAGAATTTGTGTGTCTGCATCCTGTGTGTCTTTATTTGTAAAAGTATAAAAATTTGCTCATTTTTAAAAAGTGAATTGCACAAAAGTAAAGTCAGGGAATGACATGGTTTAATTTGGAGAAGTTACAAAATATCTGATGGCTCTATAACACATATTTCATAATTTGCTACACATATGTATGACATCAGATGGTTTTCAGATTTTTATTTTTTTTTTGCAGTTTGTCAACTTCTTAACACTAGTGGTGGGCAGTACACCAACTGGACAAGGAAACTGGTTCCAAACCTGCATTAGATTCAAAATTTGTAAATGCCTCCAAACTTGCTGATAGAAGGGAAGTCAGGTTTTAGCGCTTACTATAGGCCTGTTTTTACAATTACACTGCTACACATCTGCAACTCTCCTGGCTGATGCAAAGAAGAGAATTATGGGTAATCAAAGAAAGCAGAGGCTGTCTGACATACTAACATGCACCCCCATATCATAACAGCGCATCATCTCAGCTGCACTGTGAAAAATTGAGGAGTTCCATGTTTCCATCAAACCTCAAGAAACGCAGATGAATTTTGGCACAATGAAATAAGATGCTACACTGCACTTTCTGGTACTGTATATGACACTGCCCCAGTGGTGAAGTAAAGGTGAAAAGACACTCATCTGTTCATCAATATATTTAAATATCGATACATCTGTATGCCTCCACTGTGATACGGACTTTTGGCAATACCGCCCATCAGAGTGCTATACAGTGATGTCTCACATTCCCCAACTGACACACACACACACGTCAGAGTACTGCCATGCAAGGTGCTCAACACACTGGGAGCAACTTGGGGATTAAGGATCTTGCTCAGAGTCCTGTCTGGTGGACTGAACCAATGACCTTCTGGTCCTAAGCCTGATTCTTCAACCAATTTTCCACTAGTTAACATCATAGTAGTACTACAGAGGTACACTGACTGAGCTATAAAAAAAACCATGGAAAATTCTTAGAATACTCCTTCAGGACAAAAAAAGAAAGACATGTGATAGTGTGATTAGTATATGTCGTGTTCAGTGTGTTTTTAGTGAGGTACCTTGACCTCCAGGGTACATGCAACGAAATGCCCTGCCCAGCTCTTCAGCCTGAACCCGGCCTGCTGGTGTTAGCTCCCCGCCCCACTTCAGCACCAGCAGCAGAGATGGACCCTCCTTCTTAATGTCTGGAAACATATATAAAGGAAGATTCTATAAACGTATATAAGGAAACGTCAGCTTAGGAACGTAATCAGTGCGCTGTTCTTTATAGGTACGTACTTTACCGTGTTAGCTGAATTAAATTTTTGATAATTTGGTGTTACCCTGGATTTCTCAGTCCTTCAAAACAGATGCTGGATTGGTTGTCACAGCAACATACAAGTGCATCTCCAAAAATTTGAATATTGTGAAAAAGTTCAATATTTTTTGTCATTATTAGTGTGAGAGTTATTTCAGAAATGGAAAATTTTATTATTCTAGACTCATTACATATAAAATGAAATGTTTCAAGCATTTTTTTATTTTAATTTTGATAGTTACGACCTACAGTAATGCTTCTTTGCAGCTTGCTTATCAAAGCATTTGATTTGGTTGACTGGCCTGCGCTCTGGGACATCCTGAAAATTCAAGGGATCCCCAACAAGTTGGCAGAAATCACAGACAGCCTATAGACAGGTACTGTGAGTGCTCCACAGAGCGGTGGCAGAATCTCTGACTTTTTCCCAGCGAATATTGGTGTTTTTACTCCTACACTCTTCAATGATTGAATAGACTGGGTGTTGGGTAGGGTTGTGGAAACCAGCTGCTTAGCTGCCTTTGTTGGCGAGGAAGGTTTCACCAACCTTGACTTAGCTGATGATGCTGTGATCTTTGTGGAATCAACAGATTCTGTGATTGCAGCACTAAAGACGCTGAGTGAGGAATCAGAGTATTTGAGTTTGCGACTGTCCTGGATCAAAATTAAGATCCAGGCTTTCAATGACTTCCTGGACTCGGCCATCAGAAGTGTGTCTGTATGAGGTGAAAGTATCAAACTTGTTGAAGACATACACTTGTCTCTGCAGTGGCATTCATGTCTTTGGGTCCTCAACCTCTGAGATCAAATGACGCCTGGGAAGAGCTTATGGAGTCATGAGGTGGCTGGACAGAGGTGTTTGGCGAAGGTCCAAGTCTTTATAGGGTCCTGGTGCTTCCTCTGTTACTGTATGGTTGTGAGACCTGAATGCTAACTAATGACCTAAGGCGAACACTGGATGATTTTAGCACTAGGTCTCTTTGGAGGATCCTTGGGTACTGCTGGAAAGACTGTGTTTCAAATGAACGGTTTTTTAGGGAGACTCAGATGAGGAGTATCACTCACATTGTGAGGGAACGTCAGTTATGACATTTTGGCCATGTGGCCAGGTGGAGATGGACCAGTTGTCTGTCTGGGTTGTTGCTATCCAGAACCCAAGACGGTTCCATAGGGACAGGGATGCTGCAATGCGGGGCACCAGCACTGGGGGTGAATATTAGTGCCATACACTGTGTGTAGGGATCAGTGGTGATCACAGAGTTGATTTTCAGCTCAGATAATTAAGTCCAGCTTGTCTAATTCAATCCTCAGTTGGGTTCAAAGTACTGAATAAACCAAACTGGTAGAACAGGATCATTGGATTCTGGATCAGCCAGCTGATCTTGGATGTTTTTAAGTGATGTACAATGAAGAGGGCCATGATGTGGTATTTAATCAATGACCAGTTAACAAAAATATTTTGCACAACCTTTGATGCGGTAAATAATGTGTCAGCTACTTTTCATTTGTGAAGCTGAAAATGAGAATTTTACATGTCGTCTAATGCAATTGGCAGCAAAAAATAAAACTGGGTCTTCTTTTTGAGAGTGGAGGCTCATAATAGTGAAATAATTCCAGATGAATGTGGAGTTGTGCTTTAAAAATAATTTATTTGCAGTTTCCCTTTATTATGCCTGCCACACAAGTTGTTGTGACCTAGATAGACATCAGGTTTTTGAGTGAAATCAGATAAGGCAGTGCAGAGAGATTTTTTCAAAAAGATTTGCTGTCATAATGAAATCAATTATATAACAACTCAGGAAAATGCTGTCTGTGGCCATGATATTTCTGGAAAGCCTGAATGAAGATCAAAGGCTTTTTTTTTTTTTTCTTTCTTTTTTTAAATGCACTACAGGGTGGGTCATCATCACCAACTTCAATGAAACTTGTTGGAAAAATTGGGTCTGTACTGGAATAGATATGTTTGGCTTTTTGGACAGACTTGGGAAAATTTGATTGGAATTTTAAACTTCTTTCTATTAAAGCACAGGGTGTGACAACACCCGAGTTTCAGATTCTTAGAAAACATGGTGAAAACATTGATCCTGCCCTGGAATAGATGCAACTTCATTTTGAGGCTAATCCAAATAAAGGCAAAACCAAGAAATTTTAAATTACTTTTCAACATTGCATGTTGTCAACTTGAGCCTAGCCAAAGGCACCTTTCTAATGATGAGTGTTGTGGTTTTTGAAATCAGTTTGGTGTCTTCTGTTTTATTTTACCATGATTGTGTGCAGTCCACAAAATCTGCACACCATCACATCACACCACACCACAGACCATCTACAGATATGAGCACTGATCTCTGTGTGTATGCTTGTACCTTCTTCTTCACTGGAGGCTTTAGGCTGTCCGCTACGTAGGTAGGTCAGCTGAACCTTCCTGTTGATACCCGAGAAATGGCCGTACCTGATTGGAGTAAACACACATATACCCCAGGCACAGACACATGGGCATACACGCACACACACACACACATATACATACACAAACACACACAAAAAACCCTCAGTATATATTTATAATGCATATTATTTTGAGTATATGCATTTTGTTTCTGCCATTTAAAGGAGCTTATATGTAATTTATTTTTGAAAATAAATCATAATATGACTGTTTTTGACTAGAGATTAAGAAAACTAAATTAAAATACTAACTTCTCTGACAACAATGCTAATGCCTGCATATTCTTGTTTAAAGTATTCTGTTCCATGACGGAAAGTCCATTGATGTTTTCCCTGTTTGAACCAGCCCACTGCTCATTTCCCAGTAATACAGCCAATACCATTTTGACACCCTGGGTTGCCAGATAATAAGAAACAGGAAAACACAGCGTCCTGCAACCATGGAAGCAAGCAAAGCATCCAGATCAGAGATAACTTCTAACAGACTACATGTCTCCGAAAAAGCAGCGCAAGTTTATCCGATTTTTGGACAGTGTCACCATAAATGTTTGGAGAGGACGCAACAGCGGTCGACAACAGTGTACGGCTCTGTTGGCGATCTGAACCGGACAGCTCTGCCGTGGACACGGGACTTTGAAACAGTTACCACTGCTTTGTATTAGCGATGTTTATGCTCGCTGCTTATTGGCTGTGGTTGGACAAATGAAAGAATCAAAAAACACAAATGTGATGATGGCTTGCGGATGTTTACTGAGCCTCACGTCGAACTTGTAGAACTTGGAAGTATCGAAGCAAACAAAGCCGTGTGAAGCCTGAAGCTGCATCACACAGCAGCGTACTGTGCGGCACTTCAGGAGAAGTAAAATCAGCGGGATGCGGTTATGCTGCAAGGTATGTATTTACTATTTATTACTTAGTTTGTCTGATCTGATTTACAATTATTAGATGTATTTTATGTATTTTTAATTCTCGCTTCCTGAACACAGCGCGGGTTACAACACAACCAGGCAGAAGTACGGCTGCCTGGAAATCTTGGCAAAAAAGGCAAAAACAACAGTGCGCCCCCTACGTAGGTTCGTAAATGACTATATGCAATAGGGTCTACTCTCCCCAATATTTTGAATCTGGACTACAGTACCCATTTTAATTGCTTGGTGGCAGCCATTCATATAGTAACTCCTTTAACAAGCATCAATAAAAATACATTACAAATCACGGCCACATCACTTCCACATTCATTCAAGCTAAACTGAAAAGAAGAACAAGGTAACATTTTCAAATGTGACACTCATCATACACAAAACTAGGTCAGTGGACAATATCAGCAGTTGGTTTAACAATAATTCATTCACTCAGCAGGGACTCTGAAGTTAAGCAGCCAAAGACCGCTCGCTCCAATGAGTCTCCAAGTATGTGTACATCAAAGACAGAGAAAATACGTGTGAAATGGCACTATGTGCCACAAATTCTAATCCTGTTGAGTTTCCGAAGTCCACATAAGCACCACATGAGCCTCCACTTGCCCAGAATGTTATGCTACAGTAATATTTTGGCACGCTGTGCAGGCTAATGACTGCATAGTGTTCTCTAATGGCAGCTGAACAGGCAGCTAAAACAACCACATGAAGATGGAATAAATAACGCTGGCAGGCAGCCAGAGAATTTGGGTTGTTGACCCAGATACTAAGTTGATGTCCATTCTCTATTTAAAACAACACTGTGAAGTTTGAAGGGCAATTGGAATGAATACCTCTGGAAAGGTCAAAAATAACCTATCGTGCAATAGTCATCATCATCATCATGACAATAAGATAGTTCAAAGTCTTCTTGCCCCACAACTTTTTAATGAAAGTGCTTAAAATGTAGCAGTTTCTATCCCGTTTTATACAAACTTTTCTCCATATTCTGAAAAAAAGGACAAACCCCCCCCCCCC
>OMMV01176580.1:0-10238 GCA_900302635.1 Chatrabus melanurus | reverse complement strand
TCCTGATTCACTCTCTCCACATCATCCAGCCTTCTCTCTCTCATTCTCTCCTCAAAATACTCCCTCCATCTTGTCAACACACGCTCCTCACTTGTCAGCACATTACCATCTGCATCCTTTATCACCCTAACCTGCTGCACATCCTTTCCAGCTCGGTCCTGCTGTCTGGCCAATTGGTACAAGTCATTTTCTCCTTCTTTAGTGTTCAACTTCATGTACAGCTCGCTATACGCCCTTTCCTTAGCCTTTGCCACTTCCCTTTTCACCTTACGCCGCATCTCCTTGTACTCCTGTCTACTTTCATCATCTCTCCGACTATCCCAATTCTTCTTCACCAACCTCTTTCTCCTTATACTTTCCTGAACATCTTCATTCCACCACCAAGTCTATTTGTCTTCCTTCTTATGTCCAGATGTCACACCCAGTACCTTCCTAACTGTCTCCCTCACCACATCTGCAGTACTTTTCCATTTGTCCAAAATCACTCCACCTCCATCCAGTGCCTGTCTCACCTCCTCCCTGAATTTCACACGACAGTCTTCCTCCTTCAGCTTCCACCATCTGATCCTAGGTTCGGCTCTCACTCCCTTCCTCTTTTTCACCTCCAAAGTCATCTTACAAACCACCATCCGGTGCTGCCTAGCTACGCTATTGCATAAACATGAATAATATACACACACACAGGAAGGCAGGTTACTGTGCAAAGGTTTTAGGCACACTAGATTTAAAATAATTTAAATTTTAAAAGGAAAAAAGATACTGGTATTACCCTTAACTGGAATAAGCAGGTTTAGAAAATGGATGGCTGGATGCTGGAATTGTACTTACTAAAAGAAAGTGATTCCATACATTTCAAATTTTTTTCCATTTGATTAAAATCTGCTGTACTTGCACTAAACCTACAAATCAGACATACAGACTATATACAGTACTCCCAGAAATGTGCTCAGTGCAGGTAGGATTAAAGAATTTTAATCTCAGATCTCAAATTTTCAGTCAACTATGTAGGAAAGCACATGGGGACGGGCACTGCAGCAAAACATTATGGGACTAAAGCCAGGCTCCCATTGCTGATATTTCACACCCAATTGGGCGCGCAAAAAAAAATAAAAATAAAAATAATCAGATACCGAATCAGGGCCGGAAAATGGGTGTAATCTGTGGTAAAAGTAGCGTTGTAGAACATTGTGAGCAATCAGGAATGTTTTAAACGTTTTTTTTTTTTTTTTTTTTAATAGTGACATCAGGTCAGATCGTGACACATCGTGTTGACAGACAGAAAAATAATCACTAAATTATTATCATCATCAATTCACCAATGTCATTTATTCAGGGAAAAGCTGGATCACTCAGAGGAAACCCACGCAAACACGGGGAGAACATGCACCGTTGAGGAGCCCAGCAGCTGGAGAAGGCCCAGAAGATGGCAACTTTCAAGACATGGGGATGGACTGGTTGGCTGGCTAGGTGATTGCTATGCAGGGCCCAGAGCAGTTCCATTGGGTGTTGGATGCAACAACAAATGGCACCAGTGACCAACAGCAGCTGAAGTAGCCAGCTAGTCTATTCAAGTCATGACAGTAGTTGTCAACGCTAGCTTATCTAGTTAGTGTGTACCCTTGTTAGGCTCATTTGAAAGCAAATAATACATTCTGTTAAAATGTTGATCGTTAACATTCGGCTGATGCACAGTTGGCAATATTATTAAATAGTTGAACCTAGCAGTTGTGACGTTACGTAATATTATTTATGAGTTCCCTATTGTCAGCATCGTACAGCTGCGGTACAAAGGTTCCAGCCCCAACATTTCTGATAGGTTTAGCGCATAAAATTTGTACTCTTCACACTGCACTGACCCACCTTGACCACCAGGGGAGCTATGTGAGGATGCCTTGTATAGCCTACAGATCTGCCTTCAACACCGTTATTCCAGGCAGACTGGCTGCCGAACTCACAGACTTAAGGCTTCCACAACCAACCTCTCACTGGATCAAGGACTTTCTGACTAACTGCTCCCGGACTGTCAGCCTCGAGTCCCACCATCACGCTCAGTACTGGCTCCCCACAGGGCTGTGTGCTGAGCCCCATCCCCGTACACCCAGGACTGCATCCCCAACCACTCCACCAACACAATCATTAAGTTTACACTCATATCCACAGAAGCCTATAATTCTTCCAGAGCTGTCACGGGTGACTTGGTGGCTTCCCTCACTAGCCTATTTCAAACATGGTCATTCAAGTTTTTGTTTTTTTTCCTGCTGTGAAAATTATGTAAAGGAGATGAAATTACAGATTCCAGAATAAATTTTTTAATTAATCATGCAGTTTGGTTTTTATTCAGTTTTCAGGTATGGATGAAATAATTAATTGATAAATACAGTTAGCCATTAGAACATGATCCAACTTTAGAGAAATGTAATTGTTCATGTTGTTGAGGATAGCTTACATTTCAAAACATTTAATTCTTCTAAAATGTGAGGGTTTGCTGCTTATGTCATTTTTAAACATGTTATCAACTTATGCATTAGTCTGATAAATAATTGTGAGATTGACCAATAATGGTAATAACCGGCAATTACTGCCGATATCCCAAGCTTCTTAAAATGCTCTTAAATTAATCAACAGTTACTTCTTAGACCGTTGCTATTGATACGGCACCATATGCAATAGTAATGGCACCCACTGTTAAACTACCCAACGTCATGGTTCATGCACAAGCCTAACTTTTGAGCTTGAAATTCATTAATTGCGCTTCGATGCCAAGATGTCCCGCTTTATCTCATGATAATCACGGCAGTTTCTTATTGGATGGCGTACAATCACAGTGTTTGTTACTGATGCCGTACTCTGAAAAAGGAATACAATACCATACCAATAACCACTTCGTATTTCTTAAGACAGATTTTACGATCATTTTAACTCATTGGCTGCCAGCCATTTTCATACAATTTTAATACAGGCTGAAGTATCAAGTTATCGTTGAAATCTGTGATCTGATATTTAGTGACAAGCCCGCCAGATCGTTCCCCAGCCCGCCCCGTTGAAAAACGTAATTGACGTCTATAGACGTCATTGGCAGCCAATGAGTTAAAGATACCTTTGGGAAACTGATCTCTTGTAAATATTAAACTCAAAACAAATTTATGAAGCACTAAAAACAGACAAAGCGCTTTAGACAATTTAAACGGAATGAACATAAATGTAAACAATCAATATAAATCATGCAGCACTACAAATTACATTTAGCAAAAATCTAATTATATCAGAACAAATTCATCAATCACAGCAGAATTAGGTTATAAAATGTTAGAGAAAATGTGAAAAATTGCAGGAGAAAAGTAGTTTTATGTATAAGCTGAAAGTGGTGTTACAGGACTTTGTAATCTCTGGATCATAAATGTCATGAGGACTGAGATGAATCATCATTTCGCTGATTTTCATGACTTTTTGTGGCCAAAGGTTGATTCATTTTTCAGATCGTTTCATCCCTTTCTTCTCATAAATGTGAGACAGGTTTTTAATTCATCTCTTAATTTACCAAGCGGTTAAGTGCGATCGCTTTCAAAGCAGAAGGTTCCCGGTTCGAGGCCACCCATGCCCACTCTCCATGTAATGTGGAGTTGCTCAGGAAGGGCATCCGGTGTAATACTTGTGCCAAATCAACATCGGATATGCTGCGGCAACCCAGAGTTGAAATTGGGAGAAACCAAAAGAACTTACTTTAAAAATATATTTTATTTGTATTTAAAAATAGCCAGCCTTATGACATCAAAAAGCTCTACATGGCCCAGTGAAAGGAATTCTGACTTAATCTCAGCCTGCCTTATGACATCATAAAGACCTCAATTTGAAACCATCTCAGCACCTTGTTTTCAGGAGTTGTTCATACCAAGATCCTCTGGAGGACAAATACTCTCTGGAGTACCTCCACAGGTACAAGTATTATGTCCACTTATGTCTGGAACAAACTCACACAATACATCTTTTAATGGTTCATTCTTTTGTGAATTAAGGACCGACATGATGCTTTTTAAAAAAGAAAAACACAACTTTATTTTGGACTTAAATTTTTTTTAGTGTGCTGAATAATTTAATCTGTACATTTTATTCGTATTTGACGTCATACTTCAAAGTGCCGCCTTTCTTCCTTTCCAGCGGTTATTTGAAACGTTTCAGGACTTCTCCAAGTTCAAAAGTTCATCTTTTACAGCCTGACGGGAAACATTCCGACCAGCGCTCCCAGCATGCACCGCTGCTGCCCTCACGTCCACAACAAACGAGCCCGAACCGTAAAACCGGCTCGGACCGGGAGCCGCCGTGTCGTGGGAAACACGCGCTTACCGGAGTCGGACGGGTCGCTCCTCTCCGGGTGCTCGAACCCGCTCGTCCTCTTCTCCACCTCCATCCTCCCGAGCGGGCTGCACCCGAGTCAGCCCGCCGAACCCGAACACCGACGGTGTGGATGACCTGTGCGGACTCGGAGAGCACAGCTTTGTCTGTCAGTCTGTCTGTCTGTCTGACCACTCGACTCGAGGCGCCTTCTGCTGCCAATCAGCACGGAGTGCCACACCCCCAAGGCCGGTGCGTTCGGATCCTGAGGTGAAAGTAGGACATCTTCATTTCTCAAATGAAGCCAACCTTCTTCTTACAGAGCAGAATCAATCAACAGTTTCATTTTTCAATTTTTAAACATTTTCTTCTTTTGGACAGAACTTGAGCAGTAGCATTCTAAACCGACTGAAAGATGGTCGTAGCAGTGGCAAGTCAGAAAATAAGACATTCCAATAGTCAATTCTAGATGAAACAAAAGCACGGATCAGTCGCTATGTTCCACAAATGAAAAAAGTACGCTTTGTCATATATCTCTCTGTAATCTAATATACTGTATAAGTCAAAGGACAACGTGCGATCAAATGATGAATGACACATGCACCTTAAAATGCATCCCACTCTATCTCCACGCCACATTTGAAGGGGCTACGGCCAATATTAAAGTGTGTGGAGGCAGTCCCACGCTTTAGAATAAACTTCACTTTATTTATATGATAGTTGGTCCTAATGATAGTCACAATTCATACAGATTAAAGATATAGGAAGTGTTTTTTTTATCTGAAAGCTATACCAATTTTCAGAATTGCCCTTCAAGGGCTTGTTTTGGCAAAGAGCAACATCATTGGGTTCAAAGGTCAAAAATGTTCATGTTCACTATGATGTCCACCAAACTTGCCACACATATGTAGGCGGGTTCTGGAATTGCCCAGGGGAGATCAAATTTACCAAAGCTAAATCATTGGGGTCAGGATCATTGGGGTCAAAGGTCAAAATTTAAGCATTTCAGTCTGACTTGCACCAAACTTGGCACACTTACGGTGGCGGGTTCCGGAATTGCCCAGCAAGGCAGATTTGCCAAAGGTCAATCATTGGAACCAAGGTCATGTCAGCCTGTCTGTTTTTTGGCCAACTCCTCCCAGGTCCTTTTGCTAATTCCTATCAAGCTTGCTATGGCAATTTAGGTTGAACCAAAATTACTTTTAAAGAAGTTACTTTGGCAAAGGTCAAGGTTAAAGAATTTGATTTTCAACCCGATTTGGACAAAATGTGGCACATACTTCTGCAGATTCCAGAATTGTCCTGGCAAGGTCAGCCAGAGGTCAATCATTTGGGTGAAGGTCAAAGTCAAAGTCCAAATGTCAGTTTGCCAGATCACTGGCTGTCTTCATGCCCATGAGTACTATTACCTAGTTTGTTCCAATATAGACAAAGAGACTCACAGTCTCAGGAACACCAGCCACAATCTGTGGTAGCTGGTTGATGATGTCAGTGATTTTAGCTTCTGGAAAACTCCGGACCTACATTCATCCAGAACGAAGCCAGTTGACAAGTGAGTCTCCAACCACCAGAGCCGACAGTGGACTTCCTTCACAAGGCACAGTCTCAGCAGTAGCTCTCCACTGCAAGCAGTGCACTTGATCTGGCAGACCCTTGTTCAGTGGTCTCCCTCCATGGCCACCAGCAGCGTATCACTCTTTGGCTGACGCAGCCACTCTATGCGCAGAATGTGACCACAGTGATTTGCGAGGTTTGGCCAGTTATTCAGAGGTCGCCTGGACAAAGAGTCTTGAGCTCCCTGGACAAAGGTGTTTGACAATGTCAATACCTATGAAGGAGAACGAAGGTCCAAGTCTTTCGGTTCATGATGTTTTCTGTCTTACTGTATGGTTGTTAGACTTGGACTAACCAGTGACTTAAGGCGATGACTTTGGTCACTGGTACTCAGTCCCTTCGGAGGATCCTTGGGTACTGCTGGAATGACTTTGTGTAAAATGAATGGTGATTTGGGGAAATTCAGATGAGGCGTACCAGTTGCATTATGAGGGAACATCAGCTATAACAGTTTGGCCATTTGGTAGGCTTCTCTGGGCATGAGCCAGCACACAGGTGCCTCAGTGTGGAGGACCCCAGCAACCAGAAAAGGCAAAGGGGATGCCAGCATTTCACCTGACTGCAGCAGATAGATGGCTACTTTTGAGAGTTGGGGATGGATCAGTGGTCTGCCTGCCTGGGTGGTTCCCATGCAGGACCCAAGGCAGTTCCATAGTGTGGTGGAAGTGGAAATGGGTGCATACTTATGCACTCAATTATTTTGAGAGATTTGTTTCCACATTAAGAATAAAGAGTGTATTTTTTAAAAGTAGAGATTTTATGTCATAAAACAATAAACACATCTAAAATTCCAAAGGGGTGAATACTTTTGCAAGGCGCTGTACATTGATTAGATGCCTTCAGCAAGGGGCAAAATTCCCAGAAAATAAATTTTCAAAAGTTCAAGATGTAGTTATGCCATTTTTGCCTTTTGGGCTGATCTCAAACACTTATTCACACCTTCTGGAATTGTGTCACATACAACTGAAAATTCCCTGTGAGAGAAAACCAAAAGTAGGATTTTGTTTTAAATATTTAATAGTTTTATTCCCAATATATGTCAGTGCTCCAAAAGCATTGGAACAACAAGGCCAATTAATTTGATTTTGCTGTACATTGAAGACATTTGGGTTTAAGATCAAAAGATGAAAATGAGAAGAGAAATGTCAGCTTGTATTTTCTGGAATTTGCATCAAGATGTGTTATGCAACAAAGAATATATCTCTTTTTTTTGGGATCAGACCATCCAGTTTCTGGCTGCCTGGCTGCCACAGGTGGCTCTGTGGATTAAGAGTTGGACTACCAGTATATAGACAAATCCATATTGAATCTGCTGTGGAGACCCTGACAAAACAAAGGAGCATATATGTTTTGTTTGTTTGTTTTTGAAAAACTCAACTTGCTGCTGCACTGGTTCACTACAGGGAGCTTTGGAGGCTGCTGTCCACTGGGCATTCTGACAGGTTGGAGTTAATCCGTTAACGAGCCAGAAATCACTTCACTTGCACCTGCTTTCACAGAAACACCATTGAGTTGGTATTTCATGCCTTTTAAATTACAAAGCGTGCTCAGATACGCCTCAAATCTGTGTGAGTCCTTTTTGCATCCACCATTAAAAGTGGGCCGTTAATCTGGATTGTCCCAGTCCACCCAGCTGTAAATGGGTATCAGCCTTTTGCTGGGGAAGTAAGTTGCAATGGACTGGGGTCCCGTCCAGTGGGAGTCAAAGACTCAGAATCTCGTTGGCTTCACACTATGGTATCCAGGGATAAGCACCGGCCCAGTGGGCCTCAGGACATGTGCATGTGCAGTGTACGGATGATGTCACTTAATTTCTACGTGTCTACCACCATTTATTGTGACGTCTGCGTGATGGGGGAAGTAAGGTGTAGGTAAAGTCGATAGCTGGCGAATCACCTACTGATTATAAAATACCTTAGATATTCATGTTGCCCCTACATGCCTGTGCACAAAGGGGACAAGGGGATGTCCCCTTTGTCCTTAACCACATTCCCTCTTTTACTTTTTATTTTATAAAAAAATTAATTCATTCGGCTTCTCCCAATTTCAACTTGGGGTCGCCACAGCATATCCAATATGGATCTGCATGTTGATTTGGCACAAGTTTTACGCCGGATGCCCTTCCTGACACAACTCCACATTACATGGAGAACAGGCAGGGGTGTCCTCGAACCGTGAACCTTCTGCTTTGAAAGCGATTGTTAAATTATTTAAAATATATATCTTTTTTCTGTCTTCTGTTGTAAATTTGGACCTCTCATATGACCTGAATGAATAAATAAATACAAATTAATAAAAGAATCACAACACAGATGATACAACAGCAGCCAGACTTTTGTAGACATTATGGGATATGTAATTGGTAAGATTGACTTAGTTCCTTTTCTGAATTGGAGGACTAAAACTAATAATAATAATAATAACCTTTCATACAACAATGCAGACCAAAGTTCTCTACGACAAGAAAAGTACATAAAACATACATAAAAAGACAAGAAGTCACGTAAAATAAGATAAAATATAAAATCCACTTTTAAAAATTGGATAACATCATAGCACAGTAAATAAAAAAAGCAACTCGTAAAACAGCTTAAAATGCTTACAATAAAAGGCTGCATAAGAAAATAACACATATGGAAATAGTACAGTGTATTAAACGTGCCGTAGAGAGCTAGTGCAAAGCTATAGGCGATAAGGTTTCAGTTTTCTTTTGAAAATATCTTGTGAGCTGGCTTCCTTTATATCTATCAGTAGTGTGTTCCATAGGTTGGGTGTATAATCCAACCATCCCCAGTCTTTCAATTGTTTCTGGAAACCTCCAGTAAAGCTGCAGCAGTTGATTTGATCGGAGTGTTCTGCAGGGCAGGTAGCTAATAAGGGAGTTGGCGATGTAGTGTGGTCCTTGCCCATTAAGGGCTTTGTATGTCAGGAGAAGGACCTTAAAATTCAATTCTAGATGATACAGGTAGCTCATGCAGAGCAGCTAAAACTGGACTAATCTGTTCTCTCCTTCTGGTTCTAGTTAAGAGCCGAGCTGAAGTCTATTGGTGTTTTTTTTTTCAGGAGGCCAGTGAAAAGTACATCACAATAGTCTAGTCTTCTTGAAACAAAGGCATGAATACATTTCTCAGCATCTTTTTGGTTACAAATGGTTGCTATGTTTCTACGGTGGAAAAATGATGTTTTTGTCACATTGCTGATGTGTGAACTGAAGTTTCAAACTGAATCTAAAAGAACTTGACTTGACAAAAGTTGACAAAATGACTTGTCCCCTCAGGTTTAATCCAGGAAGTTCATTACCCCAGATTATTGAACAGCATTTCTCTTTTAGTTTTGGGCCAACAAGTAGGATTTCAGTTTTATCCTCATCCATGATGGAGTTAATAGCTGCAACATCATTTTGCTCTCTGGATATGTATAGTTGTGTGTCGTCTGCGTAACGACGAAAACACACATTATGCTCTCTGATGTCACCAAGATGCAGCATGTACAGTGAAAAGAGTAACAGCCCAAGACAGTTCCGTTGTGGAACCCTATAGCAGTTATCCTATTTCCCAGACACATGATCTCCAAGACTGACGGAAAACTTTCTCCCTTTGATGTATATCTTGAACCTATTCAACACACAGTCAGAAAGACCGACCAGTTTCTCAAGGCAATTGATTAGGATATCATGGTCAACTGAATCAAATGCTGCACTTAACTCCAAAAGAACAAGAATTGAGACCTTATTCTCATCAGTCTGAGGTCACTGATTATCCTTTCAGTGTTGTGGTATGATCTAAAGCCCGACTGGAATTGATTGATTGAATTTATTCAGTAAAAATCATATATACACTGAAAAAAGAACCAATATATATCGACTTTACCGAGGATAACACATAAAGCATTATAACAACGCTTATTTCCAATGTGGTCCTCAACAAAAGAAACAAAAAATGATGAAACAACAACAGACCAGTATAAAATAAATTACAAATATTCTTAACAAAAGTACCAGACTGTTATTAACTTTGTAAACATATTTACAGACTAGAAATGAAAAATAATTAATAAAAGATTAAAAATACAAATACAACCAAAAATACAAATAAATAAAATATAAAATAATATAAAATAAGCTAGATTCTGACATACACTTCCTGTTCCTCCTTTAATAAGTTTAGTTTCAAATGGGCTTTAACACATTTCTTAAAGTTATCTCTTGTACAACACTGTTTTATATGTAGTGGAAGATTATTCCAGTGACCAATTCCAGTGTAATAAAATGAAGACAATCCAAAGCTTCCAACTCT
>OMMV01176572.1:0-13390 GCA_900302635.1 Chatrabus melanurus | reverse complement strand
GATTGTGTGTTTATATATATACATTTTGGACACTCTGTGCATGTGTTATATCTCATGTTAGACTTTGTGCTTGTATTTTTGTATTGCTGTATCATTGGCAGTATGGCCATAGCAGATGGTCCCCCCTCTGAGTCTGGTCTGCTTGAGGTTTCTTCCTATACTTATAAAACATCCAGGGAGTTTTTCCTTACCACTGTTGCTATTGTGCTTGCTCAGGGGGTGGGTAAGGTTAGACCTTACCCTTGTGAAGCGCCTTGGGGCGACTATGTTGTGATTTGGCGCTATATAAATAAAGTGAATTGAATTGAATTCAAACGAGTTGCCGAGTTGGAATTCCGACTTCCTGAGGGATGTAACTGGAAAATTCTGACCGCCGAGTACAACTGGAACGCAGCAATACTCAGTGACTTGCAAATGTTCATGTATCCATCCCCCAATTTGTCGAAAGAAAACTGGATGTTAAAGTGATGATTTAACTGTTTTTCTCAAGCACACCCATAGTCATCCATTGCATTATTTTGGCTTTGATTTTTTTTTTCTTTTTAAAATTTGCATCATGTTGCAGAGATTTGTTTTCATTGAGAGCATAGTTTTAGAAAACTGAATATAGATAATCCTTAATTCTTTTTAAAATTTGATATAAAAAATTAAAAGGTGTAAAAGCCCAAATGTTCCCAATGACGTTCCTCAGTGACATGAAAAATTCCATTGTTCCTTTGGAACATGGAAATTCAAATTGCTTTGTCTAACAAAAAAAAAACTGTAGTGAAAGATCAACAGTCAAATGTATAATTTAAAATAGAATAAAATCAGTTAAAGAATGTAAAACTAATCAAAAAAGAATAAATAAAAGGTCATTAAAAGTACAATGACAGTGCAGGGACAAAAAAGTTTTACTGCAGAAATAAAAGTTCAACAGATAAAACTCATCAGATCCACAGGAGAGCAAATGTTTTAAATTTAAGTTTAAAACAGCTGAAGTTGTGGCATATTTAAGATCCTCAGAGAGTTGCCGTAATGCCTTTATCAAGGAAAAATGCTGACCTTGGACTGTGTGGTTCCAACTTCTCCGAAGATTTTGTCCTTTTCTGCTTTAGATCACTGTAACTTGGATGTGTTTGGACTCTGGACGTTAAAGATGTTTTGCCTTTGCCTCTGGGGAATTTTTCAAAAGGCAGTTTTCCTGACTTTTCTGTCACAATTAATAATTAATAATTGATGTCAAATTCGGGGCAGTTCTGGAGCCAGAGCGATTGTTGAGTCTTGATATTTTGATGGTTATAAATGTAATGCAGTGTACAAACTAAGATCCACTGACAATAAGAGATGAAAAATCTGCTTTTTTTTCGGGTCCCCCTCCAAAAAATAAGCCAAATTATTCAACACTGATTATATTTAAAGAAATTAAATAAAAAATAAAGAAACGAAAATAAATTAATACTCTAATATTTACCGTTTCCTCCATCAACTTTTCAGTGCTTCTTCAAATTAATTTCACACAATAGATTTAGCACATAAGTCACCTTTTGCCATGAAAAATCTTTGCACACTGCTGAAAAAAAATGCCGTTCAAAATCAACATGTGTAGCAGTTACAGCTACGTAATGTCTATATTATCACCTACATTTGTTCCGTTTACAGTCATTTCTATAATTGATTGTTAATGGTAAACAACACAGAGTACAGCATTAAGCAACGGTAACAAGAACACTATTAGTGTAACCGAGTGGTTTGAATGGAATACTGTTTCACACACACACACACACCACCACTAAAGCTGGTCACACTTGATGTTGTAGATGCAAAGAAATAAGATGCAGTAATTGAAAAATGTAAAATGACTGATGGAGACCGGTTTTATTAAGCATAAACTGATTTCAGAACCTGCCCTGTTGTGTAACAGAACTTTGATTTGTTGAAACTTTTATCGTTGTGTGTACTCGGGTTTGAACGTCTGTTTCAAATAGTTCTGCTGTTAAATATCAATTGATAAAGCTGCATCTAAGTGTCCTGGTGAATGCATTAATAGTGCAGTCCCAAAATTATGGCTTTACAAATAATCCGTTTCATTGTTGTATAATAATAAGTAAAAATGTGGTCATGTTCTAGTGTTACCACTTCTGTCATATTCATACAATTCATGCACAAATTTGTCTGCCACATCCAGATCTGTATCTAGATCCGGATCAAACTTCACATAAACTATCATGGGACACACCCACCTAATCATGTTCATCAATATTGGTTTATTACTCTGAGAAATTTACAAAGATGTTGCACAATCTTGCAAATTTATGAAAAGTTTAAAAGAGATCCAGATCCCAGATCGGGATCTTGATCAGTTCCAAAATGTAATCGGCTACCGTGGACCACATACCATCCCTCCACATACTTCCATGGAAATCCATCTCCAAGTATTCGAGTTATCTTGTTCACAGACACAAATGCCGGTGGAAACATAACCTCTATCCGTTAATGTTGCTAATATAAAACAAGGTCCGTAGGTATGAAACAGGCTCAACTTAAATTATCTTTGTATCGTGTTTCTGTGTAAATGGCTGTTTTTGCCGCAGTAACATGTTGAGATTGTTGGCTTTCATTTCATTTAATCCGAAAATTATTTTTCCATAAAACCTCTCTCAGCAATATTGGCTCCAGATCTCTTTTCTGTCCATTTTTTTTACATTCAGTCATATCCAGAGATACGACGCTGAACGTGAAGAGCCTCGCTGAATAGAAAATGCTGCACAAATCTGATCGTACGCATCAGTCAACCCAGACTGAGATCACATTGCTGCCCATTGCAACAGCAATAATGATTTACTGTACAATGAAATGCAGAATGTGCCTCGTCTACAGACGAGCTAACGAGCACAGAGCCGGTCACATTAAATTGTCCCGTCTTTTTTTCCTGTCCTCTACACAAAAGAAGACCAACCTGCACTGTTACTTATTTTTAAATTTGTGGTGACAACCCACTTCAGACGCCAAGGAGCCACAGCGTCTGTGCTCATGTAGTGACATTGATAAGATATCAGTGATTGGTTGCTGTTGTCCAATCATTGTTACCGTTGGAAGTATGCCGGTATTACAAAAGAACTACGCCTCTGATGGAGCTGTGAACCATGCAGTGGATTAAAAAATAAAAATAAAAACCTTAAAATGGAATAAAAGTAAGAGAATTCATTTAATTAGTGTTTTGTTATTTGAAGTTGAAAATAGAACATTACAAAAGTATAAAAATGTAAAGTGTCATAGTATACCATGTTACAAACACTGTACTATAAAGGAATATAAAGTTTACTGTAAAGGAAACAGTAAACTGTGTCAGCTCCATAATTATTGGGACAGTGATCATTTTTGTAATTTTGCCTCTGTACGCCACCACAGTGAAGCTGAAATGAAACAATTAAGATGTGCTTGTAGTGTAGACTTTCAGCTTTAACTCAAGAAGAAGTAAGTCCTATATAGGCCCTGAGGCCTGTTGGTGCCGGTGCTCATCTCCAGATTACATAGTGTGAAGCGGATGAGCGTCTACGACTCTGCCTGGACGGGATGCCAGTCCGACGGAGGTTACTTCCACAGCCAAGGCTGGTACCCATTTACAGCTGGACTGAGACAATGCAGGTTAAGCGTCTTGTCCAAGGACACAGCCAGGGAGCACAAGCAGGATTCGAACCCAGGTCTACCGATTGGGAGGCCAGCTCCTTATCCACTAAGCCATTTAATTCAAGGGGTTTAACAAAAATTTCACATCAACAATCTAAGAATTACTGCAGGCAGCATGGTGGCCAAGTGGTTAGAGCACTTTCAAAACAGAAGGTTCCGGGTTCAAGACCACCTATGCCCATTCTCCATGTAATGTAGAGTTGCATCACGAAGGCCATTCGGCGTAAAACTTGTGCCAAATCACCATGCAGATCCATATCGGATCCGCTGTGGTGACTGTGAGCAAAACGGGAGAAGCCGAAAGAACTTTTAACAATTATGACCATTTGTACCCCTCCATTTTCAGAGCCCATAAGTCATTAGACAAACTAAATATAAGGATTATCTTTAATACAAATCATCACTTTTACAGCCAGTTTTCTTTAGACAAGTCATGGAATGGATACATGAACATTTCCAAGTCATTGAATAGGTCTTGGACTTCATTTACACCAATCTTTGAGAAACACAAACACTATGGTACTGTAAGGTAAATCTGTCTGGAGTAGGCAGTTCTCAAAAACTGAGTGACCATGTAAGAAGGAAACTAGTGAGGGAAGCCACCAAGACACCCATGACAACTCTGAAGTTGTTATAGGCTTCTGTGGCTGTGATTTGAGAAACTGCGCACAGTGCAACCTTTGTGTGTTGCATCACCAGTTACAGCGCTTCATGGTGGCGTGGAGCAGAGAAGGACTTTAAAGAAAAAATGTTCAAATCTAGGTTCGAGTCTCCCATGTGCTTTCTGGGAAATTGCAGCTGAAATTTAACATGTTTTTAAGAAAATTATTCTTATATTTAGTTTGTCCTGTTACTTATGGTGTCCCGAAAAATAACGGCATTATGTATAATAGTGATTAATTCCTAAATGGTTAATGTAATATTTTTTGTTAATTGCCTTGTATTAAACAGGCAAAATTACAAAAGTCAGTGTGCCAATAATTATGGGGCTGACTAAGTGTGGGTAAAATATTTCTTCATGCTTCTCTTATAACATCATGACTAAAATAAAGTTGATTCAATGCAAACAGCTGTGTCCAGATGTGAGGGTTATTCTACTCTAATTAGCTTCTTAAAGGCATCTCACGGATTCATTTTTTAAAATAAAACAAAAATATAAATATATAATCAAACTTGCCATATTTCATAATTACCTATGGAACATTTGCGTTACAATAAAGAAACAATTGTGAGCACAAATGAAGTGATGAAGTACTTCCTCACAGTAGATCCTGTATTAAGTAAATCATCAAATCAAATAATTCAAAATGTACCAGTAAAGTATTTCAAAATGTACGTGCACAGAGGCGGCAGCCTGTGGATTTGTGTGTACAACAGGTATCTGCTGTGCAGATGTGTACTGCACAACAGTAGTATATATTTCACTGTGTATTTCAGTGCATATACCATTCTTTTTAGACGAGTTGCCAGTTGTGCACACAGTGCGCTTGTAGAGACGTAATCATGGTCACAAAAATCATCTGTGCATGTATAGTGGATGAAATTTTCTTTATCCTTCGAACGCGAATAATTTGGACATCATTTTCTCAGTTTGTACGAGATCGGTGATTCTTCGCACGTTACCTGCACGACCGCGTGTGTGTTTATGCGATTGTGTCTCAGTATTTTTAGAGGATAATTTGTAATGGGCTTCACCTATATGCTACCATTTATCATCTTTATAATGATCAGGAGGTAAACACACACTCTAAAGGTCAGCCACTTAACCCGCTTTAATCACAGGCGCCATTAACAACATCACAGCATTATGTGGAAATCAACACCGAGACATAAACTTGCTGTCACTTTCATATTTCAAACCAAAATGCACCGTTTGGTCTTGCACAGTAACGTTATCAGCGCACACTTTTTAAGACTCATCACAGTGGTAACTGAAAAACAAAATGTGAATACAACAGTGTGCTGCCTTGAATTAAGCTCTTAAAACACAACTTTACACATATTTTTAGTATAAGCGCCACAGGTATACAACGTATTTTCCTTTTTATTACAAATGATCACACAAACTACTTCTCCATTTTTTTGAGTGCAAAGTATGTATATTAATGCAATATAAGGAAATTATGTCTAATATTTTAGCCCGTACCCAATATCATAATGCAGTATTAATAAATGTAATGCATATAATTCTGCAGTGTTATTATTATAAGTATTATTCTTAGTATAGCACATTAAACAGACAAAAATGCATACCTTGAATTTAAAAAAAAAAAAAGAAAAAAAGTAAAATCACTATATTATCAATAAATACTGACTACTAATAAAAAAAATGTGTCCAAATAGTATTTTTACTGCTGCTGACAAACTATGATACGGATCATAAAATGCAAATATGTGTGATGATACTGCATGATTTATGTACAGCCTAAAGAGAAAAATCTGTTTTCTTGTACACATGTTGCACAAAACAGCAACAGCCTGGATTATTTTCTATATGCATTTGCTATATTTCGCTTTAAATGTTAAATAATGAACACTAAATCATATATTGCAACACTTAAAGAAACACTAAATGGACCTACAGCAGCCGGTCTCTGAAAAACAACCTAAATAATTTAAAAATTTCTTATATCAACAAAGCTGTTATAGCCATTGATTAAAATTATAACTATCAAAGGGTTTGTAGACTATACACTTCATACTGTAGTTTATCACTTATTACTTTTTTCAATCACCGCTAACATTTGCACATTTGTTACTTTTATTGGTGTGAATCCCTAAAATAGTAATATTTAAATTATTTATAGCTTATTGCTTGTTATGTCCAATATTGTAAAATAATTTTAAAATGCACAATGTATGCAAGTGGGTATCTTTGTGCAGGTGCTGGGTAACAAACTTAATACACACCTCGCGTATTTTAAGTTTAAAGAAATTGTTAAAACTTGCTAAAATAAAGTTTTTGATCCCTGCAGGGAAACTATACAACAAATAAAGCAGAGAAATGCAAAGGCTTTTATTATAAAGTTATCTACTGTGATAATATTTTACAATGTTATATTCATTTGTTATTTACATTATTATTATTAACAACATCAACAATATTAAGAGGTGTATCATTATTATTATTATTATATTATTATACAGTTCTGTTAAGAATGTACTGATCAGTGAAGCAACAATTTGGTTCTATAACAATTCTTTAACAATTTGCTACTTCCTTAAATATTTTTGCTCACACTTTAACTTGTTTACATTTGTTTCAAATAAAAGAAAAAAAAAAAAAGAAAAAAAAAAGGGGGGGCAGCTTTCTAATTATAAATCATACTAACAAAAATGAATGGCACAAAAAAGGAGAGAACCTGAAAAGAGAGGAGACCGTTAAATTGAGTTGATACAAATCTGTACTAGTGCTTGTATTTTTCCAGTTCAGTTAACCTGATTATGAAGATCGATTTGATTCACAACTTGTGAGGTTGAGGCAGTTAACCTTTATTATTTCTAACATTTTATTCTTGATATGCGGATTTTTTGAATTATCCATTGAATGTTTAAAAATGTTTGAATGAAGCCCAGGCTGTGTGTTCAGTTTATTCGTCCTACCTTCAGTCCAGTCTTTAGGGCTACCGGTATCCGACCAGAGCCGGTGCCGAGCTGCTGAACGCTGTGGAGCTGGCTGGAACAAGACTGACACACCACGGACACGCACAGTCCACTTTCCCCTCCACAGATAAATGAAGGAGTGAATGCATGAAAACATACAGGACTCCAACTTATGCTGCGGAATGCAGCAGAGATTTTAGTGTCTCGTCTTCAACAAAGGCCACTTTTGCCGGTTTTCACGCTTTGAAAAAAGTTGAAGGATTACATGCTTCTCCATGGGTCACAACCACTTTCCAGCCCCTTATGCTCATAAACCACTTTCAAAACCTTTTAGATCGCGCCAGAAATGCATCCAGCGACGCCGAGGCTGGTTCTCTTCGATCCCATAAAGATGACATTTTGCAGATACAAGGCTTTCACCTGACAACTGAAATATACGACTGCATGTACAAGTCAATACTGCAGCGTGCCGTTTTGTTTTCATTTCTTTTTTTTAATGCAAGATAAACTTCCCACACATTTTATTTGTGCTACTGTGGAGATTATTAGGAATGTATGCATGTATAAAATTCAAACAATTTAATTCTGAGATTTACATAAAGGTCCCCTTTATGTTGCACATATACGTGTCTGCAAAATGCATTCATTTGTTTGGTTGAAACATTAATTTAATTTATTTATTTTGTCAGATAAGTTGAACTTGCACCCATAGTTAGTGTTTTCAATAATAAATGTTTTATTTCATACAAGGGAAAAAGTCAAATTATTTTTTTCATGCATAATTGTGTTTTATAATATTACAGTGCCATTAAACCTATTTTTATTTTATTTTTCACTAATTATTCAGGTAAAGATTAGAACAAAATATTTGGTCATTTTTCTCCATAGTTGTGTTCACTCTTTATTCTTATGTGAAATAAATTTATTGTCTGTGTGATTGAGCTGAAATACTGCAATACTACAAAAACATTTCTGCAATATCTGGGATCATAAATCCATTTTACAATCCATTACACAACATTTTCACACCAATAATTTATTTTTATTTTTTTAGGATATTTCTGTTTGGACAGCAACAAGAGGCACAAAATTATGGATATGGTGTCAAATATATTCAACTATGTCCTCCATTATAAAATACGGTTAAAATCTCTGCATGTTGTAAGAACGCCAAACAAATCCAACACACTTTCATTCAGACTCCTCATTGGGAATAACAGAGACAATGAATATTGTCATTTATAGTCTGTTTTACAACAAATAGGAATTATGGATTTCCCACATATTGGATTTCTGTTGTATTCTCTGATGAGTGTTTGTATGTGTGTGGAAAGATTTAAGCCTCTCTGAATTTTTGTTTTCTGTTAGTCTTTAAGATGTGTGTGCTGAGAGTCTCTCCCTCACTTTCTCTGTTACAATGTGTGTGTGTGTGTGTGTGTGTGTGTGTGTGTGTGTGTAAGGGATATCCTCTTGGCCTTGGGAAAAATCAGCGTGCGACAGACTGACAGAAAACAGACTGCAGCATAGAGCTTCCTCTCGACTAATGAAATCCTGATCACATTTACACACACACACACACACAAACACACACAGTCTTTATCTGCACGCCTGGAGATTTCAGTGCACGAGTTTCTTTAAAATCAGATGTTTCTGCATATAAAGAGGAAAACTTTAACAGAACCTTTGAGCTTTTTGGACTGTGTTTTTTTCCCCACTCACGGTCCACCAGGTCAGTTGGTCAAATCACAACATTAACCCTTTCATACGAGTACAAATATTTGCACAGCAACCCCGAAATGCCATTTAACCGATATTAAACTTTTTTTAATTTTTTTTAATTTTAATTTTTTTAAATGCAACTGATAAATGTGTAAAATCATTCAGTGAGTGCCAGAATCAAATTTGAAATACTTTTAACATATTTATGAAAATGTGTCGAATAAATTAGCCCTCGTAGGGAAAAAACACAAACCTGAAAACCACCTAACTTTCCTTCAGTGATTTCAGTATTTGATGCCATTAGCAACTGGCAATGGCAACTTTTATTCCCTTGGCTCATTGAAGCTTGCACAGCAAAACCCGCAGTGTTAAATTCACACTGTAAGTGTTAAACTTACACTCGAAAGTGTTTATATGTGTCCACTGTCCACATCTAAACACTTTCTGAAACACTGGGGTTATGGATTTATAGCGTTATGGATATATAGAGTATGGAGTGAATCCTAAACAAATATGCAAAGTTAGAACTGTACGGTTAAACTATTTAATAAAACTAGGTAGCTGCCTGAGGCTATCCTATTATATGAACACATTAGCAGACGCTTAACACACCCATTTCTGAGCCATACAAATGCTAACGTTAAGCTAGTATAGAGAGACGTTTTACTGACTGGGCCACAGCAGCTGCTAGCCAAAAATACAAAGAATTACATCAAGGAAGTGTTTTGCATGATCCTGTATTCCATTGCCCTCAACTACAAACAATATGCATCCTTTTTTAGACCAGTTTATGCTTTGGTAGGGCTGAATTTTACAATTTAAAGTGGTGTGCATGGCTAGCTAATTTTGGACAATGCTCATTACTTCTTCCATGGTGGCGCCATTTCTTCTCTTTCTTTTCATTCTGTAGCATCTACAGAAGAACATAATAGCAAGGAAAGTAATTCCCCAAAGGGAAATTAAACTGACCACAGGGGCAGAGTAATGTAACGTAGGCAGGGACAACAATCAAAGCTTGCAAGGGGCGTTGTCGGCAAATCTGGGAACCCCGCCTGCAGTCAGCTTTGCCTTCATTCGGGAATTACTTAGTGTGTAGTAGTACGCATGAAAATCTTTAAATTTCCTTTCCAAATCTGCTTCTGCTCTCCAGAAAGTCAAATGGTAAACAATGTTAGCTGGCTACCAGTGTTGTCAACTGTGTCCAATAGGAAGTCGCTAAAGCCTGTTCAAAAAGTCGCTAAAACGGCGCTAAATGACATCATGCGCTGATTTGCATATTCATGACGTCATCGCGTTACCTTCGCATTCTGCCAAACTATTCAAGATTTTTATTTGCCATTTGTGCATAAACCAAACAGTCGAGGCACATAGGAGTTCTTGTGCGGGGCTCTTTTGGAGTCAATCAGTTTAAGAAAAGCACAGAGAGAGGTTCTTAAAACACTATACAAAATAGGAAAAAAAAGAAATGTATGCAAGTATAATAACTAAAAAGAATAATAAATAGCTAGTCCTGAGTGCTGCCACTGGAATGTGAAAGAGGGGAAAAAAAGAAAACTGTAAACGTGGGACTAATGGCATGCTTTACCAAAAAGAAGAGCTAAACTTATTGGTACATAAATTCCAAAAAAAGGACATACATATGTTGTAAACATAATTTTCACAGTTTAAAGGGAAATGTTATGTGGGGATATTGCACATTTTTCACCAAATATTGCACATGAGAAGTAGAGTGAGGTAATGTGGGATTATTGCACATGTTCAGCATTTTGTTTTGCCATCAGTCCGACTGTGGCAGGGAAAAAGCTGTTGAAAGAGGGGACTCTCCTAATCTGTACTCAGTAGCCACCATAGGATACAACATGCTGTAATTTACCGCAAGTTATCACAAACTTCCTGTGATCGTCTCCCCGTCAGTATTGTAGGGAAGGAGTTATCTGAAAATGTGACCTTGTGTGCCACAAAACAGACCTCAAAAGTATGATATTGTTACACATTTTATTGTCTATTAGCAAAATACTCAAAAGCTGATGCAAGGTCCCGCTGGGCAGCAGCATTTACAGTGAGGACTTTTATTATGAAATGTCAGAACGAAAGGACCGTATGTGTTGTATTTGTGAAACCAGCTTTTCTGGTGGAGCGGCAGAGTTTAGCTTAGCTCTGTACAGTGAGTAGCTAAGGTTTGACAAGGAAGTCGCTAGATTTGTCACTAGGCGCTTTTTTTGGAAAAAAAAAAAGTCGCTAAAGGGGTCCAAAAAGTTGCTCGAACTAGTGACAAAGTCGCTAAGTTGGTAACGCTGCTGGCTACATTAAATTGTCAATTAGCACTGTTCAGACAATCTTACACAAAATGTACATATTGGTATCAATTCTAGGCATTTGTGCAGGCTTCGTTTTCCAGGCCTACGTCATCGTTGGCCTGTCCGATTGTGTTTATTCTTATTTTCTGAGATGTAATGTTATGTAATCTTTCACCTCAACTTTTAAGGGTCCTTATGCAAGTAATTTCTCCAAACATTAAGGAATTGTTGTGTTGCCATGATTTTGATTTATTTCCAGTAGGACACTGTTGTTTCTGGCTGCCTTCTTCCTGCATTTTAGCCTAATATGTTTTCAGAGTGTAAAGTGCATCACTGGGGACTAATGAGTGGATGAAAAAGAATGGCGAACCTTTTCAGAAGAAAATTTTTGATAATACAATTAACCAAAATCTATACAAAGAAAGAAATCACTTGATGAACATGACCACATATTCTGTGCATTTCGATATCCGTAACGCAACAATATTCAGTGTACAAGTGCATCTGCAATGAGCATGTGTCAGTCTGGAAATCAACAATACAAACACAGATGGCCTCATCGGATGGAACAGAGGACCGATGTTCAGTGTCTGTTTTTCGCCTTTGTTGCATCAGCTGCAAACGTGTACTTGGGTACATTATTATTTAGACAGTACTTCGGACAGACATCGTCAGGCTGAACACACGCTGCACTGCTCAGCTGTGATCTATGTGGCTCTGACACAATTATAATCTATAAATGGCTTTCTTTATTTACTGAGAAACCGTGTCAAATTTTATGAATGTATGCATGTTTATTATTAATAAATAGAGTATCCATCTCTGCAACTCTGTTTAAAATTAATTGCTCCTCACAGTTGGACACTGCACACCTGGTTAACCTTACAACAATTTTATTTCACCAATGTGGCTTCATGTTGATGATTATGAAGCACTTGATGCCGTTTATCAGTTAAAATTACTTTATTGAGACAGTATGTATGTACAGCGTATCCAGTTTATCACATTTAATCTTAAAATATCAGGACACAGAGTCTGTTCTGCATCACATCACTTTTTGGGATGTCCAAAACCAGATCTGGTTGCTTATGTTTTTAATCATACAAAATATGCACCATATCTATAAATTTAGGTGTTTAAAAAGAATTCCCCAGTTACTTAATATAACCAACAATGATGTGCTGACATAGGGGATATAATTAACATTTTATGGCTTTTCAGGGTAAATCTGCCTCTGGCCCACCACTTCCACTGCCTATGGGAAATTGAATGTAAAACTGTATAGTACATAGGACATGGGTGGTACAGTTCATTAAGGTTATTAAGGTCTTCAAAACATGTATTGTGTGTATAAATGGTATGAAGTGTTTTAAAATGTGGTCTAGCAATTAAAAGTCTTGCCTTCTCAGCTGTGATGAAACGCAATTACATCTGTATATAAATATAATCTACTTTTGGCATGTCCCAATTGAAACTCGGGGTCGCCACAGCAGATTCCACATGGATCTGCATGTAGATTTGGCACAGGTTTTACGCCGGCTGCCCTTCCTGATGCAACTCCACATTACATGGAGAATGGGCAGGGGTGGGGTTTGAACCGGGAACCTTCCGCACTGAAAGTGGTTGCACTAACCGCTAGGCCACCACCCCTGCCTACATCTGTATGTATATATATACATATATACACATATATACACATATATACACATACACGTATATACATATACGCATACACGCATACGCATACACGCATACAGCATACGCATACACGCATACGCATACACGCATACGCATACACGCATACGCATACACGCACACGCACACGCATACACGCATACACGCATACGCATACACGCATACGCATACACGCATACGCATACACGCATACGCACACGTATACACACACACGTATATATATATATATATACACACACACGTATATACATACACACACACGCATACATATATATATACACACACACGTATATATATATATACACACACACACACGTATATACATACACACACACGTATACATACACACACACGTATACATACACACACACACGTATACATACATACACACACACGTATACATATAT
>OMMV01176564.1:0-11134 GCA_900302635.1 Chatrabus melanurus | reverse complement strand
CGGGTGGTTGCAAAGAAAACCTGCACCCTCTTGGCCCTTTCTGGAATCAGTTTGACACCTCAGGTCTAAGTAATAAAAAAAAGGGTGGTTTTGTTTCTGTGAAAAAAAGGTCGATTCATGATTCTTCCACCCTGGGACAGCCCACCTGCGGGGCTTTACGCACTGCTTGTAGTAATAATAATAACAATGACAGGGGCGGCACGGTGGCTTAGTGGTTAGCACTGTTGCCTCACGGGGCGAAGGTCCCAGGTTCGCTTCCGACCTGGTCCTTTCTGTGTGGAGTTTGCATGTTCTCTCCGTGTTTGCATGGGTTCCCTCCGGGTGCTCCGGCTTCCTCCCACTTCCAAAAACATGCAGGTTAGGTGAATTGGTGACTCTAAATTGACTGTAGGTGTGAGTGAGAGTGTGAATGTGTTTGTCTGTCTATATTTGGCCCTGCGATGGACTGGCGACCTGTCCAGGGTCTTGCCCAATGACCGCTGGGATAGACTCTAGCCTCCCCTCCCCCTGTGACCCTTAATTGGAGTAAGTGGGTTCAGAAAATGAATGAATTAATTATGCCAACTGTTCCCACAAAACTTGTTTTAAAAATGTTTAAAAGTAGAAGCCTGGTTGATATTGAAATCTCTGTTACAAGAGTAATATGGCCAAGAGAGCATCATAAACATTGTTACAATAAAAAATGATACATATAAATTATATTTCTGCATGCAAAATGTGTGAACACAATATCACGTTAATATGCAGTAGTAGATCAAGTACAAAAATCCAGTTATGATACATAAATGGATGCAATTCTTTGACAAGGAGTACTAGTTTCTTGATCTTTTAAAATTGATTTAATCGTAATCAGCTCTGACAATTTTAGGTTGTCCTGTACATTTTTAAGGATAAATGGCAGGGGACAGAGATAAATTTATATAATGAACCAACCAATGCAAAGCTTTGCTGACATACAGAGATGACCAATTAGCATTGGCATACAGAGTACGGTGGTGTATGACATTTCACTGACAAATAATGTGAAAGCCAACTTATAGCATTCCCACAAAAGCCAATATTGTAGTGAATCCCCCAAGATGACATGGTCATGTGCGTCAAAAGCCTTGGACAAATCGAGTAAAAAGAGCTGCACAATCATTTTTGCAGCCCAGTGCCTCAATAATGTCATTCAACATTTTAATTGAAGTGGTTATTGGGCTGTGTTGTTTTCCAACACCTGACTGATCTTGTGATGGAATGCTATTTGTGTCTTTTGCATCATTCATAATAATACTTATCACATATTTTAGCTAAAACACATAATTTAGACATCGGTCTGCAGTAAACAAGAGATTCCCCCACCACCACCAAAAGCAGGAGAACATCATGACATTTCCACGTTAGGAATTTTATTATTGAAAAAGGTAAGGTTAAAAAATAAGGTTCTGCAGCTAAATTGAGAAAGTAAGGATCAAGTTTGTTAGGATTCAGATACTTTAAGGCACTATGGACCTCTACCGTATCAAGAGGAGAAAAATTGAATAGTTGAACCATAGAATTAATTGGGGGTGTTGAAGAGTGAGCCCTCTGTTCATTAGACTGTTTTGGATTGCCTTTTATGTGAGGTAAAATGATTTCAGAGCTGTCTGAAAATCAGCCAGACTGCCTTAAATTTAAATTGTCTGGCCTTAACTCAGGCAACATCTCTTTCTTTTAGTAGACTGGACAGTTGAGACAAAAACCAAGTATTAATTTGGCCTTTCACTCTGAATTTGCAGAATTTGCACGTTTATTTATAATTTTATTAAAACCATTGTTAAAGTATTTCCTACCCAGTTGTGCATCATTAAAGAGCTCTTGTTCCAGTCAAAGTCCCAAAAATCATGAAAAAAAGCTTGTGCACAGTAGTCCTGAAAAAGAGCTATTTGTTTTGATTTTGTCAGCTTATATTGTCTAACTGTAGCTATAACACAATGCCCAAAGATAATGTGGCCAATATAAATGTGATATGTGACTTGATATTAGTGTTTAAGGACCGGGGTTCGATTCTGGGGTTCGATTCACGGTCCTGCCAGATCCGAGTATGGCTGGTGCAATGGGAGCGGCAACAATTGGCCTCGCCGCTCCGATGGAGGGGGTAGGGACTCGGCAGGATGAGCCATCTGTAAATGTCCCTGGACGCCTCGGATTAATGGACAGGGCTTGAAGAAGCCATGCCTGTCATTCTGGCCACCGGAGGGCAGGGGCAGTCCTTGAAAGAGCGGTTGCTTACGGGATATTGGGACAAAACTAGGGATTCAATTGGCTACCAAATTGGGGGAAAAATCAGAAACAAAAATTTAGAATAGTAACTATATGTACATCTTTAATCAGTAACTTGAAATATCCATTATGAATAGCCCTAATAAGCATTGGCAGAGCATAGGACAACCAATATATAGACCTGGGCTTGATGCCAGGTTTGTGCTTCAGGCCAACTGTCTGTGTCCTTGGACAAGACACTTTTTCTGTAATGTCCCACTCCACCTTGCTGTGAATGGGTAAGGGTCTTGGCTGGAGAAGTAACCTGCAATTGAGTGGCATCGTGTTCAGGGGTAGTCATAGACTCTCAACCACTTCATGCTATGGTGTCTGGAGATAAGCACCAGCCTGATGGGCCTCAGGGCCTACATTGGACATCGTATTTATATGTAAGCATTGGGACAATATTTGATGTTGGCCTGTGACTTTGACTTTTAACCAATTTTTCTCAAACTCAAATCAATTTGTCCTTGTCTGACTCTCAATCATTCCACCAAGGTGGATCAGATTAAAACTGCACTTGATAGAGGCGATCAGGTGAACGGAGATGTTGGAGGATGAAAGATGACTATCTGGTTGGAGTAATTCGTGTCATGGCTAAAACACACCCAGGATGAACTAAGTGACTAAATTCAACACCTCTGCGCCCTGCACCTTACTTTGCGCTAAGAAGACACGCCATGTCAATGGCAAAGTGTCGTCCAACATGAGACAAATGCATTTGCTCTATTCTGACCATGTAATGTAGATCGGCAAGATGGGACCCTTGCAGTTATTTTGTTCAGACACACAGGACTGAAAACAGCACTGATAATTTGATCAGAGTTTTTCATCCTCCTGAGTCAGATGATGGTGTTGTATAAACAGGAAATCAAGCTCAATGAAGACATCAAATTACAGCTGCAGTTTGCCTGAAGGGGCCTAGATTTGATCTGTTTTTCACCCTGCGTGCGCACAGCTGGATGGATTTTCACCAAAGTGAGTGGGAATGTTGCTTGTATTAGTGTCTCCAGATGATTAACTTTTGGAACAGATTGGTTAAAGGTCAAGCAAAACATAGGCGTAAAATATGTTTACCATCAAACCACTGGACAGATTTTCACCAAACTTGGTGGGAATATTACTTGGTTTAGTGTCTCCTTATGGTTTACTTTTGAAACAAATTTGTCAAAGGTCAAGCAAAGCGTATCCCAAAAAAAATTTACCATAAAATCTCCACGAGCAATGTGGCCAGAGAGTTGGTCAAAAGCGCATATTGATCAGTAAAATATTTGTGATCGATTGGTATAACTGGCGAAGTAACATGAAGTCACAGCAAAGTCAACATGTGAAGTCATTTAAAGTATAAAAAAAGCTTACACAGGGTATGCATCAGCCCTCTGAAGCTTTTCTTTTTTTCTTGTATTTTTTTGTATGGGAATCCTTCTCTATTCCACTCTACCAAGTGTACATGATGTACATGCAAAAGCTGTACTATGCACAGTTTCGCTAATCACAGCCACACAAGCATATGAGTCCTTCAGGATTGTCTGGGTGTGGATTCCCTCAGTAGTCTCCTCCTCAGAAGGAGACTAGTGAGAACTGCGTATTCCAGATAGATTTACCATACAGTACCATACTGTTTGTATTATTTAATGATTGATGTAAATGAAGTCCGAGACATATTCAGTGACTTGGAAATGTTCATGTATCCATCCCCTGACTTGTGTAATGTAAAGAGCTGTAAATGTGATGATTTATTTTATAAATACTCCTTGTATTTAGTTTGTAGAATTACTTTTGGGCTCTGAAAATGGAGGCAAGATGTATACAAATGGATGTAATTCAGATCAGGTCTGTGAGCATGTGCAGGTGCCACGCATCGCCGCATCCCCCACACTACGGAACAGCTTTGGATCGCATGGCAACCACCCACGCATGACAACCAGTTCATCCCCATCTCTCAAAAGTAACCACCTATCTACTGCATCCAGTTGAAATGTGAGTGTCCCCTTGGCCCTCTCCAGCCCCCGGGGTCCTCAACACTGAGGCACTTGCATGCTGGATCACGCCCTGAGTAACATGCCACGTGGCCAAAATGTTGTGGCTGACATTCCCTCAATGCAAGTGATGCTCTTCATCTGAGTCTCCATAATTAACCGTTTGTTTGACACAAAGTCATTTCAGCCGTACCCAAGGATCCTCAAAAGAGACTTGGTACCAAAGACATGTTGTTGGTGCCTTTGGTCAGTGGTTAATGTCCAAGTCTCACAACCATGCAATAAGACGGGAAGCACCAGGACCCGAAAGACTTGGGCCTTTACTTTCCTGCAAAGATATCAACATCGCCAAACACCTCTGTTCAGTGACCTCATGTCTCCATAAGCTCTTCCCAGGCGTCTCCCCGTCTCAAAGGCTGAGGATCCAGAGACATGAATGTCACAGCTGAGGTAAGTGAATGTCTCTGCAAGTTTGACACTTTTGGAAGCCTGGATCTTAGTCTTGATCCAGGACAATCACAAACCCAGACACTTCAATTCCTCACTCAGCTTTTCAAGTGCAGCAATCAGGGTATCCATTGATTCCACAAAGATCACAGCATCATCTGCAAAGTCAAGGTCAGTAAACCTTTCCTCGCTGACACAGGCGCCTCAGCCACTAGTTTCCACAACCCTACCCAACATCCAGTCCATGCAAGCATTGAAAAATATAGGAGCCAGAACACAACCCTGATGAACGCCAGTATTCATTGGGAAAAATTCAAACATTCTACCCCCACCCCATACAGCACTCACAATACTGGCCATGAAGATTGGCTGGACATCATAGCCCGAACAAACCAAATCAAACACTGTGCAAAAATCAACATAGGCTAAAAAGAAGCAGTGCCACTATTCATGCTTATGTTCAGTAAGTACTGACAGAGCTAGGATGTGGTCAGTGGTTGACTTCTTGGCTATGGAGCCACTGTTCTGGTCGCTGAGTGGCAAGTAACTGGAACTAAATGTTGTTGAGAGTAATTCTTGCAGACACCTTTCCCCGTATGGAGAACAGTGCTATACCCCTGTAGTTACTGCAATCCAAGCGATCACCTTTTCCTTTCCAGAGTTGGACAAGTACTTTTTTCCAGTGCATAGGGATGATAGCCATCTCTCAGATTGGAGGAAAAAAGATTGTTTGCAATGCCAGCAGAACAGCATTTCCACCTGTCTGGAGAAGCTCTGCTCCAATAGCTCTGATACCCTCCTGCCCATAAGGCCAGAAGGGGGAATATAGAATTGTACTCCAACCATCACAGTTTCTTGTATCCATGATAACGAGCAAGGTTTATCAGATTTTCACCAAGTGTGAACTCGACAACCCAAAGCCCTTGAAGAACTATTTTACTAAACGGAGAATTCATTCATTCATTCATTTTCTATACCCGCTTACAGCAATTAAGGGTCACGGGTGGTGCTGGAGCCTATCCCAGCGGTCATTGGGTGAGAGGCGGGGTACACCAAGGACAGGCCGCCAGTCCATTGCAGGGCCACATATAGACAGACAAACAAAGTCACACTCTCACTCACGCCTACGGCTAATTTAGTCACCAATTCACCTAACCTGCATGTCTTTGGAAGTTGGAGGAAGCCAGAGCATCCGGAGGGAACCCACGCAAACGCAGGGAGAACATGCAAACTCCACACAGAAAGGACCAGGTCGGAAGTGAACCTGGGACCTTCTAGCTGTGACGCAACAGTGCTAACCACTAAGCACTGTGGAGCCTAAACAGATAATTGATTGTTGTAATTAATTATCCTCCAGCAGCCGTTTTTTTTTTTTTAATCGATATCAGCTGGCTGTTTTACATATCCCGACCATAATCAATCAGCCACTCACACACATATACACACAAAAGCACATCAATATTTGGTCCACATAACGTATAAACCTTACAGCTTTAAATTTTGAAAGTAGAACCGCCAATATTCTATTTACCCAAATCCCAATGAGGTAGCGTGGGTAAGTCAGCAACACGACTGGTTGTATTGTTTCCAAATACAGCATCAGAACACAAAACACATGTTTCAGTGAATATCTCCTAATTTGTCTAACAAAGTGATGAAACCAACAATAAGCCAACTGAATGTTATGATTCAAATTACTAGTGGGGGATGCTTGGCACAGGAGTGTGCCTTCTTGGTTTGTGTGTGTGCGTGTGCGCTATGTTTGTGTTTATATAAACAATTAATTTGGATTCAGTGATGAGAATGACATCATTCTGATTGGAAAAACGTTCATGTTAATATAACTACTGTCGTCTCAGGATTTCCTCATACTTAAACCACATTTTTGCACAATATTATGAAACAAAATCTTAATTAAAAATGGCACGACAGCTTCAGACTACCTGAAACATGACACCGCTATAGATGGTCCATAATATTTCTCTCACAGATTAGTTCCTGAATGCGTTAAATACCTGCAATAAAATGATAAATGCGCTAACCTTCACATTTACCCAGTGTTGTTTTACCCGTTCAACCTCTCACTTTGGGTTCAGTCGACAAAACTTTAGACGAGTCCGTCTACTGCTTCGTATTCTGTCCCCATTCTTCTTCCCTTCATTCCCTCTCCTCTGTTTCCCTCTTTCCATCTGTTTTTGCACTGCGGCGTGCAATCGAACACCACTTCCAGCCTCCGTTTGCTCTTTCTTCTGCTTCGTGGCCCCTACTGGCCCTCAGACACCTCAAAGCTTTCATACCACGGAAGAGTCACGAGGTGTGGAGACATTGTGAAACGGGGTGGAGTTGGCAGTCGTCACAATTGCCTTCTGCGGGAGACATTTTCAGCAGCTTTTGTTGCCCTTGCTCACTGTACCATGACCTTTCCCAGTGTCACCACGCATGTCGGATTGTGCCACCAGACCCCCTGCTCTCCCTCACTCTTTCTGTGCTCTCTGGTGGTGGTCCTGATGATAATTCAGCACAGCACCCTGCATTGTGTTCAACTGAAAGCCTGTTTGGCTGCATAAGCACTTGACGCACTTAAGTTATTTTTTTCCCCCCTCTGGGTGCATTTTACACCAATATTCTGTTCATGCATTTTATTGCCCCCTCTCTTACGTGCACAGAGAGGGGTTTTGTGGAACCATGAACACCAGCTGGGATAAGAGAGGACAACAGCAGGGCTTGTAGGTGGGTTTTTTAGTGGCTTTTGTCACCTCAAAGCAGCAGCAGCATTATCGGAGGGGTCCACTTTGTAGCAGCCTCTGTTTTGTGTCCCGCTGTCACTCAATCCATCTGTCTCTCCACCAGCTCTCTCTCTCTTTAGTAGTCCCTCTTCTTTGTGATTGCTCTCCAAGTCCCCAAAGAAATCGATTTTTTTTTCATAGCATTTTGTAAATAAATAGCATTTTGTTATTGTTTGCTCTCAGAGCTATGTTGACAGGTTTATTTCATGTGAAACTTCAGATTACTTTGTTTTGCACTTGCACCACAGTTACGTAAAATACTTCAGTAAAAGACTGGTCTGATGTAAAGATTTTCTGCTGAAGGATTGCATTTTTTGGATTGAATTTACACTCCACTGCAATGTAGTTATACCGGCCATTGGCCAGTAATATTCAGTTTGATTGTTTTCTCCGTTCATGTATGTACATACACCTAGATACCAATGTGTGAAATAGTTTGTATTAATGCCAAACTTCTCAAATAATTTCTGACCTAATAAACCAAATCCATTGTTCAGTGATGATGCTCTCTGTCAGACACATAGTGGAACCAGTGTGTTGTTCCATTTCATCTTAATGTTAAGTGAAAATAATCTCCATAACAGGATTACAGTCTGGAGGAATGCAATTACAGTGTTCTTCGACAGGGTTAACATGCAGATCATGTTTTTTGACAATTTTTTTTTTTATGACAATGCCTTCTAAGCAGCATAGAGACAATCTGACTGTATTGTTACCACAAGCACCCTTTTTTCTTTGTTTGATTGTTTCTTTCTTTTCTTTCTTTCATTTTATTTGTTGCTTTTTTGCTATACAATGACATCATTTTTGTTTGGCATCACAAGAGGAATATGAGAAGGGGTTGTTTTTTTTTTCTTGGTATTTTGTGACCCAGTCCTTTCACACTGATTGTTGAAACATGTAGGGTCCTTTCTTGACAGCGGGCTGAGAACAAGTGGTGCAGACTTTGAACATCAGTTGGGTTTCAGTTGAAAAGCCTCTAAATAATAATAGTGAAAAGTAGAAAATATCTTCAGCTTTAGTTAAAATATAGTAATATAAACATAAAGTAAACACCAGCCCTAGCCCTGGGCCTTCTGACTACTGGACCTTCTGAAAAGAGGTCCTTCTGATAAAAAGTCCTTTTTAAAATGGCACAAAGTTTGGCACAAATGATTTGAGTGTGTCCAAGTTCTATTTGCTATCAAGAGAGTACATCATCTAGGCACAAAGCTGGGCATTGGGCGCAAAGAGATTGGATCTACCGTGTTCATTAGTCAAGGGCATGTTGTAGTCTGAAGATAATGTCAGCCAATCAGAGTGGCACCTGTTATTCTCTTGAAACCAGAGTGTGCCCTGTGGTATTGACAAAGCAGACGCAAGTGAAAGATTTTCTGGTGAATTAGTGGACTGGTGCGCTTGAACAGGTTGCCACTAATCAATTAACTTGCCAGAAATCCTTTAATTTGTACCCACAGTCTCATTGTCTTGGCAGGGGGTAAGTAACCAGTGTTGAACTGGCGTCCCATTCAGGGGAGTCGTAGACTCTCATTCCCTTCATTCTACAGAATCCAGGGATAAGCACTGGCACCAATGGGCCTCCAGGTCTACATAGGACTGTATATACAGTATATCTGTTTATTGAATTTGAAATGGTACATTCTGATCTCAGAGGTGTGGAGATATTCCTGATTTATTTGGGGTGTGGTTTTCTTTGTGAAATAAACAGTCACCTAGGATTATTAGTGTGGATAATTATTACGAGACTTGCATTACTTTCATTCTCTTACATTATTAGTCTTGATTCCGCATGACTGTTGTGATGAAGACTGTGTCGCTTAAAAAGGACCTTGGTCTTGAGACATTCTCCTTCATTTCCATCACTCAGCAGTGGAGTGGTCAGGCCTATCATCCACGGGGGCTCACCCTATCACCTGGAAGGCCCGAATTGCCTGCCTGCCAGTCATAAGATAAAATAGATTTCCAATTGAGTCGAGGCTCCCAGGCTGGGTCAGGCAGAATGGAGAACAGGCAGACCTCTACTGCTCTTGCACTTCTCCTGGCACTCTGTTTATTATTTGTTTTTCTCTTTCACCGCCTGCTGTGTTCTGCTCTTCTCTCTGCACTCCCTCTGTCGCTCTGATATGCTGAGCCAGCCACATGAAATGAAAACGGTAAAATCCTGCATGCCAATGTGTCATCTGGGAGCGGTGTTGGCGATATCTCTCAGTCAGTGACAACCTTAACACAGGATTGATCTTACATGAGAGTAACAGTTGGCAAATCCATCAGTTTGTCTGTAGGTGTGTTGGAATAGTGTGTTTCCAATACAGGTGGACTGACACCACTTTTCAGATTCAAATTTCCAGTTAGTTTTGTTGTTTGTTCCACTGTAGTCATTACATTGTCCCAAACAGAGTATCCTAGACATGAGCTTCTTCTCCCTCTGTGTCTTTTTCCCCACATTTGCGTGGGGTCTGGAACATGATGCTCGCATCATGTTTCGGACGCTATGGTGCGAGCATATTTCAGTCAACTGATGGGTCGACGCCACACTTGGGAATCAGATTCATTGACCCATCAGTTGACTGAAATATGCTCGCACCATAGTGTCCGAAACATGATATTTTCCCATAACGTGCAATGTTTGTGACATTTTTAATTTCAGATCGGGTTTCTTTCATTTTGCTGTAAAATGAAAAGAAACAAAAATGTCATTTGCCAACAGTATTTATACATTTATTTCCAGTGACATAAAAATACCTGTTTAGTTGGAGAAACTGTGCACAGTGAATATTTTGTCTGTTGCATCACCAGATTCATTCATTAATTCATTTTTTAAACCCGCTTATTCCAGTTAAGGGTCACAGGGGAGCTGGAACCAATCCTAGCGGTCATTGGGCGAGAAACAGTACACCCTGGACAGTCTATTGCATTCACACACTCACTCACACCTACAGTCAATTTAGAGTCACCGTTTCACCTAACCTGCATGTCGTTGGAAGTGGGAGGAAGCCGGAGCACTCAAAGGGAACCCACACAAACACGGGGAGAACACGTAAACACAGAAAGGACCAGTTCGGATTCAAACCCAGAACCTTCTTGCTGTGAGGCAACAGTGCTAACCACTAATCCACTGTGCTGCCCAGCGACACAGATAACTTTGGGTTTGGTTTTTTAATTTTTTTATTTATTTTTATATAAATCCTTCTCTGTGGCACTCCACCATGAAGCTATATAACGGATGCAACAGACAAAAGTTGCACTGTGCACAGTTTCTCCAATCACATTACATTACATTACACTTAGCAGACGCTTTTATCCAAAGCGACTCACAGAAGAGGACATAAACAAGCTTACAGAAATGCAGGAAAACGGAGTAAGCGAGGTGTAGAGTGTTAGTATAACCAGGTTACAGGACAGTGGAGGTTAGATAGTTATGAAGGGAAGTACTCTCGGAAAAGGAGAGTCTTCACGAGCTTCTTAAAGGCGGAGAGGGATGTCTCCACTCTCGCAGCAACTGGTAGCTTGTTCCACCATTGCGGGACCACAACGGAGAAAAGTTTGGACCGAGAGCGCCTTGTGTGAGGGGAGGGCAAGGCCAGACGGTTTGTTTGGGAGGATCGCAACGCCCTGGATGGGACATAAGCTTTTATTGTA
>OMMV01176561.1:0-10517 GCA_900302635.1 Chatrabus melanurus | reverse complement strand
CTCCATATCTGAAAATAAACCTTATGGTATGTACTAACTGTGGTAGAAATTTCATGCTTGTACCACAAAATGCACTATTGTTTTGGTTGTCTGCTGCACTACAAGGAAAGGTTTACTGAACTTGGCAGATGATGCTGTGATCTTTACGGAATCAATGGACACCCTTATTTCAGCATTGAGAAGCTGAGCGAGGAGTCAGATTGTGTGGGTTTGCGATTGTTCTGTCCTGGCTTTTAATGACTTCCTGGACTCGGCCGTCAGAAGTGTATCCGTGTGCTGTGAAAGTGTCAAATCTTGTAGAGACATTCAATTATCTCAGCAGTGACATTCATGTCTCTGCGTCCTCAGCCACCCGAGCGTGTGGAGTCATGAGGTCACGCAACAGAGGTGTCTGGCAATGCAGATACCGTAGCTCCTGCCCAGGAGAAAGAACATCCAAGTCTTTCGGGTTGTGGCACTTCCTGTCTTACCATATGGTTATGAGACTTGGACACTAACCAGTGACCTAAGGCGATGACTGGATGTCTTTGGTACTGGGTTTCTTTGGAGTATCCATCCATGGGTACCGCTGGAAATACTTTGTGTCAAACAAATGGTCTCCTGTGGAATTGGCATCGATGTTGTGTTCAATTACTTGTGGACCTAACTGCTTTTCTCAGTCCAAAATTAAACTGTATTAACTCCATAATGAGGACTTCAGGCAATTCAGCCACACAGATTACTTCAAGACGAAGTATTAATTAGTGTGCACCACTTAATCACCCCATTCCCCCCAAACACCTACAGAGTTCCTTCGAGATCTGATGAAAAAAAAATTTTTTTTAAACTAGAGGAGACAGATGCAGATGTAGTTTTTTTGTATTCAAAGTTTGCACACATTTATCGACTGAACATTCGGTGCAAGTTCTGCAAAAATAAGCATCAATACATCATCACTCATGGAACAGGTTAACATGAGATTGTCCTGCTCTTGCCAAAAAAGACGTAACTGAATAAAACAAAAGGTGAAACAAAAATGACATCCATAAATCAACAAGCGACCGTGTGACAGAAGGATTTGAGTTCACTGACAGGACGTTGGGAAGTCCAAGAACCACAATGTCACAAAGAAAAAGGGTTAGAACCAAAGTGCAACTGAGAGGCTGCGAATGTCCCTGTGATACACGTGAGCAGTCCACATGAAAGTCTTCAAAGACTGATGTTAGAATTGTAAGGATTTCATAAAACATCAAGAGCAAGATAATTAAAATTCATAAAATAAAGCATATGCAAGGAGGTTTCAAATTGTGGCTGCGTCTCAATTCAGGGGCCGCATCCTTTGACGGTTACGCTCTACAAAGATCTGGCCTTTCGAGACCGCGGACGCCGAGCCAACCATTCTATGAGACGGTCGAGCCCACGGAGCGTTTCGCAATTGCGTCATTAGCTTATACTGGCCCTGCCCCCGTCACCTAGCAACCTTGACAGCCGCACAGGACAAGCTAGTGTAGTGGGCGTAACATGTAGTTTAGTAAATATTTTTAAACACTTATTTATGCTTTGCTTATAAACATTACTTATTTGTAATTGTACATATGGTGCACAAAATTGTCCTTTTGTATTTTTTTATATAACCATTTCGTCTTGGGGGGGGGTTGCTTGGGAATGTTTAGGCTGCAAAGGATGCGCCTGTTGTAGCCTTCGTTTTCAGAGGAAAGGCTGCATTCCAAGCAGCCTTTGACATAGGACAGCCTCGTCACGCCACGATGACGCATGCGGGCAACGAGCGCAGCCTTTGAAGGACGCGGCTGCTGAATTGGGACACACTCCGTAATTCCAAGGAGATTAGCAGTTACAGCTTTGTGCCATCTCACTGTGTGGAGGTGATTGGGATTAAAAACAAAAAACAAAAAAAACGCGGCATCAGATCCGTATCAGCATTAGTCGTCGTCACCATCAACGGAGAAAACGAGGGCCCATTTAACTGATTAGAAATGTGTTTCACATGCAGATATGTGAAGATGCAGTTGGTAATTTAACACAGCTGTGCTGCTGTGACGTCTGCCAGCTCTCCTTCAGGAGGAAAAAAACAGAAATCCCTTTTGGCCTTTTTCTGACCTGAAGAAAAAGGAAGATCAGTCACAGGGCCAACGGGGCCCAATCTGCCACCCAGTGCAAAGCAGTACAGCGCAAGTGTACGTGTGCTCATGTGTGCACCTTCAATGAAGTGTAGTCGGGCGCAGTGTTGGTACAGTGCAATCATGAGGCAGCAGAAAGCCATAGACCACCAAAAACCTGGTCCAAAGTCAAGCGCTGTGTTTTTCTACCATTTATGTGGTGAAACGTTCAGGTGTGCCTAACGTGGCCCGGTACCCGATGCACGTACCCTCAATTTAGGATTAGGAGTAGTCACCATCAGCACTACTCCTAATCATAGCACTGCATTTCAAGGAAAATAAACCGTATTCATTCATAAATTTTATAGTATTTAACGTCAAACAAAAACAATTTTTTACAAAAGTGCACAATAATAATAAAAAATAAAAAAAGGAAACAGAAGATGTGTACTTGGTAATACATTTACATTTTTTCCTGTGTGAGATAAATGGCAACAATCAGACGTTTAGCACGTGCACACCATGTAATACCCATGTCTACCAGAACCGGATCGAAGCCCGGCAGCGACATCATCAGGCTGCTGAGTTCTCTCACACATCACATGTACAGACAAAATGAAGAGACATCATTCATCACTGTGGTGTTTCTCCTGAGAATTAAAAAAAAAAAAAAAAATTACACTTATCCAGTAAAACTCACACTGCCATCTACCAGCAACAGACTCCAAAACAGCTTTTACTGGTTTTTGCAGAAAGCCTAGACAAACTGAAGATCAGAATGTTTGGCCAACTGGAGATAATTAAACATCTTTCCACGGTTCAATTTCAAAGTCTTGATTGGCACCGTGACTGTCAGGATCCAGCAGCTTCACTGCAGCAGATACATTCAACTTTAATGACATATGACAGTTAAACTTTCACTGAACATCTGTTAATTGCCACTTAAGGAGTAAAAGCACTATATTGCAGCTACAGACCAGCCTACCAGTCAGCTGAACTTAACTGGACTCAAAAGGATGGCAATGAGTAAAAGATTTAATTCGGTATATTGTGCTATGGAGAGCTGACATTTTAGTTTATGTAGCATGGATACCAAAAACTCCATGAGCCTTCTGGGGAAGGTCCACAGATGTTTCCCACAATCTGTCTTCATAAAGGCGCTGTAACACTATGACGTTTGGGCCAACGCGACGAACGCCATTAAACCGGCGGAGGCCGGCGGCGGCCAGCAGAGGCCAGCGGACACAGACGTTTGCGAATACGTTCGCCTGCGTTGGCCCAAACGTCACAGTGTGACAGCGCCTTAAGCATCAGCACTACAATGCAGGCCAGATTCTTGTCTTTTTTTTTTAAATTTTTTTAATTTTATATCACAAACATAATCTTTCATCAACTTTCTTCACGAGTATTTACTGTACAAGCTAGCTTTAGCCAGGTTTTACATCCCAATGGGACACGCAGATCCAAGCACACTCCATATTTCGCTGACTGGTCCTGATTGATTCTCAGCAGATGGCTTTCAAAATTTCTATAAATCCGGCAGCAATAGTCCTCATTTGCTGTAGTGTGGTAATTACTATTAAATTGAATAATTTACATATAACTTTGCTTCTGGCGAGTTAAGTTACTCATGTTAAACAGTAAGTGGAAAGAATTTGCTGTGTCCTGGCAGCCAAGGTATTCATTTAGTTATTTCCCATCCTGTTACTTATTCCCATCCAGATAATACCAGGACGGGATCATATGATTTCTGTGGTCTCAAACCAATCAAAAGTAACAAATCAGAACAATGCTAATTATTACAACAGGTGGCCAAGACCTCAGCTCTTTACAGAGAAACAAAAAAGTGCACAATCATCACTTCAAATTTTTTTCTATCTGAAATTTTGATTCATTTCATTCCACTCCAGAACGTCCATTCAATTCCTCTTAGTTCATCTTGATGATCATATATTCATGTATGTTGTTGCCTAAATGTTGTGTTATCAACAAGTCACTACTTTCCCCAATCAGACAGGACTGTCGCAGAAGCCGGCCACTCGCTACACGACGACACGATGCGCTCGTGTCTCATCGTTTTAATGCAGAAACGTACTTCAGAATAACCGCAGAACACAGCGCACACGTTACGATGTGCGCCTGTATCTGCGCGGCGAAGGACGGGCAGGAGCTACGCACTGTGTGCAGCACTGCACAGGTTTTTTCACATCTGTGGAAAATGCAGAGCTCTGTTGTGAGGGAAAAAAAAAAAAAACTAAAAAAATTTATAAATTCTACCGTGTGTGCAAAGGATACTATTATTTCCGATGTTTGATTAATTCATGTGCACCACATGATATGTGTCTGTGCCAAACTGCACAGTGCACACAGAGACTTGAGATATAAAATAACACCCCGTGTCATAGATGTCATTATTGGCTATTTATGCTGACAATACACATGGAAACACATTTATTTAGCACAGAATAGATTTTGTTTGCTCAGAGCGAACGGTGCACGTGAGCCAGCACCTCGATTTCTCCAAAGGCCGCATGCGCTGCCAAAAATATTTAAGTATGCAAATACTTAAATAATTACTTACCATCGAAACAAATTATGTCACGCACACACACTAAGATTTCGGGCACAATACTTTTTTTATTTTTAATTTTGTCCTCTCTACGGTCGGTCCAACACTTCGTGGACACCGTGTGCACGTTGTGGTCTCATCTCACCGAGACGCAGGCTCGAAATGGAGTGGCTCCACACACCCTGCAATATGATGTGCATTTCTGCACAATCGTGGTAAAACGCGCACTCGTCTCACATCATCGTGTAGCGAGTGGCCGGCTTAAGGTGCTTTAAGCAAGGTCCTTGATCCCCAAACTGCTCCTGGTGTGTAGTTGAGTGCCTTGCATGGCAGCATGCTGACACTGGTGTGTGTGTGTAAGTCTGTGTCTGTGTTAATGTGAGGCATCATTGTAAAGCACTTCAGCGTCTGCAACAGATGGAAAAGTGCCAGAGAAATGCAGTCCATTTACCATTTGCTTAGGTTCAAGCCTATTTTCTGTCCATAAAGCTCTGAGAAGGGTTAGGAAAAAACAAAACAAGGCGACGAGGAATGTCGTCTACCAGTCATGTTTTGCTGTTTGGGCTTCACTGAAGACCTCATACCTCCTCAAAATAGAGAGTACAGAGAGATATTCCATGATGTTTGGATCTCCCTCTCTCTTTCTCGTCATCTTCATTGGAGCTGGGAGACTTTGACAGGCGTGGTGCTTGCAAAGTCCAGGAAGAAAGGTCCTTCTTGTTTGGGTAGGAAGGTGGTAGGGATCACATTGTAAACGCCTGCTGGGACATAATCTGCCTCCATGTAGCAGAAGCCACATCTGTGGAAGACAAACACAAAGAGATGGAGTACAGAATTTTTTTTTTTTTTTAATATATAAAATGGTATTCCAGATTACTGAAGTAATGTCTGACACCTAAAAAGTCATGTCTTTTTACAATTAAAACTCATCAAAATGAGCTCAGAAAAACTTATTTCTTATGCTTCTTATTTCTGTCTGTTTTTATCTGATGCACTGAATAAACAAGTTACCATTTAAATCAACAAGGTGCATTTTAGTGTTGTAGAATGGTGCAGGACATCAAACCTATTGTTCATTTTGGGTGAAAAGCACCAAAATTGGCACATATGTCGCCCTTCATGTGCTCTTTAAATCTGGCCTAGGGACCAATCCAATTTCCATCTAAAGATGGCGGCCAAGTTCAAAATGGCTGCCAATGAGGAAAATATCACATTCTTGCTGGTTTAAATCACTCGTTTCTTCTAATTGTTAATGTTTCATGGCCATCTATATGTATATCATCATGGTGGAGTCACTATTGATTGATTTTAAGACCTATCCAAAATGGCCACCAAATTCCGACCCAATAGGTGACACAGGTGCAGCCTGTCAGGATGTTTCTGCAGAGACCTGCCGTTGAAGCACGATTCGAGCTTATTATTATTTATTCAACATAAGTGGCTGAGATACATCAAATATCTCAAAATAGGTCTTTGCCCTTCTTTACCTTATACCCTGGGCACTAGAGTCCCAAGGTCCCCAGTCCTACGTTGTTTCATGTGATGCACAAGTACATGTGATTCTTAATGACGCTCGCAGTCCCCACGACATGTGCAACACGATGTACATGCCATCCCTGCCTTGACGCACTTGCATTGACTAAGGCGTCCTCTGTCCACATTACATCCACACATCAAAAGGGATGGAGGTTCATAAGTATCACATAACACATATATCTATGTTTAAATTTTTAAAAATGAGCATATTATAAACCTATATGTGTTCGTATTACTGGTTATCACCTACAATGGCGGCCACTTTGAGAATGGCAGCCATATTGGGAAAAAAAATGGACGAAAATCAATTGGCCACTACACGATTTATTCAGTGGGTAAAACTTTCTGTGTGCGCCAAGTTTGGTACTTTTCACCCAAAGTGAACGATTCTTGCACCACTCAGAAACACTATTTTGTGATTAGACATCCAGCTCTCTTAATACAAGCAACAGTGAAGCAACAAGACTTCACAAGTAACTTAATAGACTTGTCCGTCTTTATTTTGCATGTTAAAAGATGTCAACATAACCCAAAAGAGGAGTCTCACTGATCCTGATCTGTATCTATTAGAACCTTGCTCTTGCTCTGCTAATCTCAGGGAATATGCCACAAGATTAATAATACAGGTGGACACAGCACAGCAGACTAGCTGACTATTTTTTTTTCAAAACTGTGTCCCCAAAACTATTTTCCCAAGCTTTGTAGTCAATTCCACAGTATTTCATTTTATTAACTTCGCCATACCTGTAATCTCCACTGGTCTTCTTGTGGAAGCCCGCTGGGCCCGCTTCACCCACAGTCGACACCGTCACCATCTCAAACCCAACGCTGTATTGCCTGTAGAAACCCAGGGGTTTGGGTGGACCAAGATTAAGGTGCATTTCTGATCTTAAACAGCATGGTGATGTCTGCAGATTGCACAGCCTGGCATTCAATTATAATCTTTTTCTCACCTGTACAGTATCCCCCAGAAGTATTGGAACGACAAGTCCAATTAATTTGTTTTGGAACAAACGGAAGACACAAAAGATGCTATGTTGTTTAACATATCTGTATGTAAAATACCAGGAAAAATGACATTCCTGTCTTCTCATATTCATGTTTTAAACCTCAAGCCCAGATGTTTTCAGCGTACATCAAAAACAACTCAATTAGCCTCGCCGTTCCAATACTGTTGTAGGGGACTGTGTAGGAATTGTCAGTTGAATGACGAGCCATCATCAGATTATTTTTCTAAACGGAACATCAAACAAGTGAAAAAGTGAGTCTAACCTGGATCCTCTGAGCTCAATAAGCAGCAGTCCAGGACGCTCCAGGCTGAGCTGATAGATCGGGTTGTGTTTGTATGTGTCCTTATAGTTCCCACAACCCCCAGCACTGAGTCCCTTCCACTGACCGTTGATCTGAAGACAAAAGCAGATGTACAACCACAATCACGTCTTTGTTTACCCCCCACCCCCAACACACACACGTACATGCTATTCAAGTTACCCTACTTAATAATGATTTCAGTGAACAAAATTGTGCCTCCAAATCTGACTCTTTAGCACCTGCATGTTGGATAACACTGAGAAACGCACCACCTGGCCAGAATGCCATAGTTGATGTTCCCTCACAATGCAAATGAAACTCCTCATCTCAGTCTCCCCAAGTAACAGTTCACTTGACACAAAGTCATTCCAGAAGTACCAAAGGATCCTCTGAAGAGATCAAATACGTTGCCTTAGGTCAATGGTTAGCGTCCAGGTCTCACAACCATACAGTAAAAAAGGACGCACCAGGACCCTAAAGACTTGGACCTTCGTTCTTCTACAAAGGCATCTGCATCGCCAAACACCTCTGTCCAGCCAACTCATGACTCCACAAGATCTTCCCAGGCATCTCTCAATCTCAAAGGCCAAGGTCCCAGACACATGAAAGTCACTGCCAAAATAAATGAATGTCTCTCCAAGTTCAGTACTTTCACCACATACAGATACACTTCTGACTGCCGAGTCCAGAAAGTCACTGAAAGCCTGGATCTTAGTCTTGATCCAGGACAATCGCAAACCCAGACACTCTGATTCCTCACTTAGATTCTGAAGTGCTGCAATCAGGGTATTTATTGATTCCACAAAGATCACACCACTGTCCCCAAAGTCAAGGTCAGTAAACTTTTCCTTGCCAACAAAGACACCTAAGCCACTCGTTTCCACAACCCTACCGAACACCCAGTCCATGCACGCATTGAACAGTGCAGAAGCTGGAACAAATCCATGACAAATGCCAGTATTCACTGGAAAAAAGTCGGAAACTTTGTCCCCGCTCCACACAGCACTCACAGTATCTGTGTATAGGCTGGCTTTGACGTCCAGCAAATAAGATCAAATTCACAAACAATACCACATAGAGCTAAAGATTCTAATCCTTAGAATTTCACTGAACACTCTGGTCAACATGGACAACAAATAAGTTGTCATATAATTATTATTACTGAATAAAGACAGAATACAGAATAATGAACACAGTGTGCCAAAAAACACATTGCAAATGTATATTTAGAGGTGTGAACCACCTACCCTTTTAACGTGAGTGTAGGGATTTGGGATCTTGGAGAAGGTAAATTTGCATCCAGTGTAGACCTAGAGAATTTAAGAAAAAAAAAGTTTTATATTGAATGTGGCTTAACATTTTGGATGCCAACTAGGCTCATAAAAATCTATTTTGCAGATAAAACGACACAAAACAAAAGATGGAATATCTCGAAATTCCCATTAGCCAAAAACTGCATAAACCAGAAATCTCATCATGTGGTAGAGGAATCGTTGCATCATGGTAATGATCAACATTAAGGTTAAGGTCGGTAAGATTAGACCGTACTCTTGTGAAGCACCTTGGGGCGACTTGTGATTTGGCACTACAAAAATTAATTGAATTGAACAAGTAATGCGATTACACAAAGAACATTACGTACAAACAATTTTGTAAGAAAAGTGCAATGTGTTTCCCAATGATGAACATCTCAATTTAGAAAGCAAAATTAAAGGATTATCTGCACATCACTCAGATCGTTAATATCAATGCTGTTCTAAAAATGGAGCCAATCAGAAAAATTTATATTTACTGCTTCTTAATTTCAACTAATCTGAATGCTCAGTGAACAATACACCAAAATAATCTTTTCAATACATCTTAATGAAAAGATTATGTCATGAAAAATCATGAATGTACATTCATAATCTCTTCTTTCAAAAATACTTAAGTGTTTTTTGTGTGGAATGTTTCCACATTTATCCTTTATGCAGGTCTTCAGCTGCACTACTGTACGGACTCTGCATTGCTGAAATTTGCACTCCCAAACTAATAAAATTTAAAAAAAAAAAACTAAAAAAAAACACGACAGTCTGGAAAATACAGTACTTAAATAAAAGAATTTTATACTTTTATTCTCCAAACTAGTTACATATTTTAAAAGTTTTGTTTGATTTACAATTTTAAAAGTTTCACAGCAATATGAAATTTGAACCAAAGATGCCTTTCTTACCCGCAGTGTGTAGTTGATTGTGTTCTGTTTCTCATACTGGGAAACCACCAATGTGAACGTGTGTGTTCCAGCGCTAGTCAGTCTCATCTTAGTCAGGTAGTGAGGGCTGTTGATGCGGATGCCATCGATATATGGGGGAGGGTCTGCTGTGAAGGTAGTTACAAACATTTATTGATTGATTATGTTTACCAGCAGGTCTGTAACAGCTGTAACAACAGATTCATTGTCAGGGTAAAAAATAAAACAAAAAAAGTGTCACAATGTTCATAAATCATCTCAACCAGTATGGTTGATGGTTAAGTATCCTACGGCTGGCAGCGCTTTTAGTTACTATGGATAGTAACCCCAAATGTAGTCCATTTGTAGTCCATTACCTTATTTTAGCTTTTCTATTTTATATGTATTTGTTGTACTCTCAAACAAACATTTCTTTCTTTTTAAAAATTTTTTTTTTTTTTTGAGGTGGGGGGTGAATTTTTCAGCCTTTATTACAGGACAGTGAGAGAGACAGGAGACAGGTAAAACAAAGAGGAGGATACATGCTGCAAAAGGTCATCCAGGCTGGGATTCAAACCTGGGGACACTACAAACTGCATTCTGCGGCATGTGGTATGCTCCTTAACCCCTCAGCCACAAGTGCACCCTCAAACAAACTTTTTTTTTCTTTTTTTTTTTTTGCATGAAACACGTACACTAGTAAAAACACACAAATAAAAGTGAACAACCTCTCCTCAAAATGCAACAAACTGCACCACTTTAAGTTTAATTCCCAATTTCCCCCCCCACTGACCTC
>OMMV01176551.1:0-12832 GCA_900302635.1 Chatrabus melanurus | reverse complement strand
TTCTTTGCGACCTAGATTCAACAAGGTGTTGGAAGCATTCCTCAGAGATGTTGGTCCATATTGACATGACGAGCGTTGCACAGTTGCCACACTGTTACACCACCAGCAGACTGAATTGTTCATACAAGGCAGGATGGATCCATGCTTTCATGTTGTTTACGCCAAATTCTGACCCTACCATCTGAATGTCGCAGCTGAAATCCAGACTCATCAGACCAGGCAACGTTTTTACTATCTGTTATTGTCCAATTTTGGTGAGCCTGTGCGAATTGTAGCCTCAGTTTCCTTTCTTAGCTGACAGGAGTGGCGCCCGGTGTGGTCTTCTGCTGTAGCCCATCTGCTTCAAGGTTCGACATGTTGTGCGTTCAGAGATGGTATTCTGCATACCTTGGTTGTAACGAGTGGTTATTTGAGCTACTGTTGCCTTTCTATCATCTCGAACCAGTCTGCCCATTCTCCTCTGACATCAACAAGGCATTTTCGTCAACACAACTGCCGCTCACTGGATATCTTCTCTTTTTCGGACCATTCTCTGTAAACCCTAGAGATGGTTGTGTGTGGAAAATCCCAGTAGATCAGCAGTTTCTGAAATACTCAAACCAGCCCGTCTGGCACCAACAACCATGCCACGTTCAAAGTCACTTAAATCCCCTTTCTTCCCCATTCTGATGCTCGGTTTGAACCCCAGCAAGTCGTCTTCACCAAGTCTAGAAGCCTAAATGCATTGAGTTGCTGCCATGTGATTGGCTGATTAGCTATTTGTGTTAACAAGCAATTGAACAGGTGTACCTAATAAAGTGGCCGGGGAGTGTATATTGGTCACCAGTTGCCCTGTTCTCCACAAATCGGAATCAGTTATTGAAAAACCCATATTGGTTGACCACTATTTTTGTACCAAACTACCTTTGCACACACCTTTTCCTGGTGCTCTGATAATGAAATAGTCGCTCCAGTGGTGAAAGCATCCATCTACAAAGAAAACAGCCCTTAGCTGCAGCCCTCTTTTGTAAATATTCCACATAAAAACCTGTCTACACATCTGTACAAAAACATCAGTGTTCAGTCAGGATTACTGGTAGAGTCTAATTGGGGCCCTCTGATACCAAGTAAGACATGCATTATGGATGCACTCCCAGTAAATGCAGATCAAGATAGCGACTGTAATGAAGTCATTCTCCAGCTCCACAGAGAGCCCTCCATCAAACTGTCTGAGCTTGACTGAGAGGCCAAATGAGATTTGTCTGACTAATAATAAAAGGCCTCTTCAACCATGGCTGAGATCCGGCAGGCTGGCAGGAGTTTGCAGCAACCTCCAACAGAGAGTAATACAAACTGATATCTTAATAAGTGAACAAGCCGCGTTTCCTCCTTTTAAGGGCTTGTTTTTGTGAGTAGCAGTCCACGGGTTGGACAGGCACCGTGCCACACATCAGCACAGCTACACGTGCGCATGCATTCAGATGGGCGATACAGTACCCCATTCCTTCCCCTCTGCCCCATTATGTACATAGTGAGATGGTTATTTGTGATGCCTCTGTGGCGAACCGCCGTCTCCCACAAGCTAATGGCTTTAGCATGTGTCTAGCAGCTCATTGGCTCCAGCGGTCTCAGATCTCGCAGAACTTAAATGAAGCAGGACGTTGTTGTTGTGCTGCTGCTCCGGAGGACACAGAAAACCTGGCGGGAAAGAAACCTCGAAAACAAAGTGCTAAGAAAAGGCGCCAAAGGGTGCAAGCGACAAAACCGTGTTAGTCTGCACGTGTGTCGCTCTTGAAATGTTGGGTGTGTTAGTTTCCCCTCTTCCTGTCATTCTGAAAACTACTGGAAATGTTCAGAACTTTGTGGAATGTACTGTGGCCTTGACATTTAAGGTGGAAGCAAAGTGGTGCATCCTGGGAGAATGGAAACTCAAAGGGAACCGATCACTAACTATACTGGCGTTTGTGGGAATGTATTTGTTTTATGAGGAATGTAATAATTGACTGTTAAACCGTTTAGCTGAACAAATTCTTTAAAAATGTTAAATAAAGTTGCTCAACATCTTGTGAAGGGCCTAAAAGTCACAACTGTCCGTAATATGCTGTCAATGCTGCTGTCACGAAAGCCCCATTCCCACATGGAACTGGTTACATTTATAGAAAAATGAAAAAATTAACCCAGCAATAAATGAAACAACATTTCCACACGGGTTTTCTTCATGTAGGGTTTCTGTATTTGTCTATTTGTGTGTGTTTTAGATGTGGTCTGTGAAATTATGTGAGAGCTATAAAGCAATGTGAGACGGGAATCTTCAGACCAGCAGAAATCCTGTCCAAAAATGATGGGGATGGATCCGAAACAAACCCAATGATAATTATATCCAATCCAAAACGCAGCAGATTAGAATAGGACATGACAGATTAAAACAGTTTTGTCATGTTAATGTCATTTTGACATCGCTCCGTTCACTTCTGTGTCCATTTCTGTGCTAAACAGCCAAACAAAAAAAATTTCTAATTCATAAAGGGGTCAACGGATTAGTTAAATTGGTAGGAGGTAAGCTTGTGTTGTGTTCCTGTTCCATCCTGTGTTTTAGAATTCAGCTTAGAACAGACTCAAACAGAAAAAGAACGCACATTGGTCATGATACTGTACTAATTAACAAGGAACAACGGAATAAATATGAAATTACACTAAAGCCGATAGATATCTCACTGGGCTTGTGACCGATTGGCTCTTGGTCTCAATGTAGTCTGAAATTATTCTCCAAGCAGTCAGAATTAGTTGCTTGCCTCGATTTCATTCGCCTGCGGCTTTTGAAAATGTTCAAAACCCAACTGCTTAATTGCTTATTTTCGCTAACTTGTCTCTAACTATTCTCTAACTTATCTTTTTACTCACCAAGGAGTCTTCAATAGACCGCTACCAAGTCGCTCCCCGGTCCGTTTCAGTCGCCCGGTTCGCTTCATTTGCTACGTCGGATCATGTTCGAAATGCGGTCGCTGGTGTTGGCGACTAATTAACGACTTGAGGACGACAGACATACTGCCGCTTAGTTAATATTCTTCAAATATTCTTCAACAAGATGCCCAGTGGTCGTCTAATTCGTTAAACGGTCGTCAAAAAGTGGCGAATATATCGCCCCGATATCACCAAAAACTTCGCCAAATTCATCTAGCAGTCGTCTAAACATTCAGTCGTCTCTCAGTGAGATACCAGCCTAATTCTACCTCCAAAAATAATGTGGTTTTGTAATCTTTTGGATGCTATAGAACACAGTTCCCATATTTTAAGAATATATCAAGCGCCCCCACAGTGAGATATTCACACGCTGGCTTGTTGTACCACATGCACTGGCGTAAAAGTTTATTTTGCACTGCTGGAACTAAGACGTTATTCTGTTACATCATCACCAGGACAATCAGATCCATCCAACATGGCGCTCCCTCCCATTTGCTGATAAGTAGCCAGTCCTGCACGATATCACATCAGACTCTTGACCCCGCCTCAAATTCAGATCAGCCATACTACATACCATGTTGAGTAAAGGTGTAGCTCGACTGAACCTACCCAATCATCACCTGGTCAATAGTTCAACTGTGCATGTTCCACATCAGGAGCTGCTGTGCGAACTGTAGACTCTGCTTAACTGGTTCAAAGTCGACACGAGCACCTGCAGTTACTTCATTCACATGCGGGACTACCATCAGCCTTCCCTGTATGACTGTGGAGAACCCCAGATGATGCAGCACATCATGGCAAGCTTCACGCTCACAAAGATGGAAGGGGCATCAAAGTGCTCGATACTGCTGACGAAATGATCTTCAAACGGCTCCGACGGTGTGAAAAGAAGTAGAGGATCAAATGTTCTCATGTCAAACACTGCGGAAATCATCCAGATTTCATTTCCTCTTATGAAGCAGGTATCCCTGCATGATACGAGGCCGAGAGCGGGGAGAATCCCAGAATGCCCTCTTCCATTCTCACGTCACGCTATGAATGGAATACTGCAAGAGGATACGCAGCTTTTAGTGCAATTAAAGTTAGAAAGCGAATAACCAGGAAACTGTTCCCTGGAGATCTGATCATCTCTTACTGTTGTCAAGCATCTTCAATTGTGAGTCTACCCAAGATTGTAGAATTGTAGGAAAATTATAGAATTTCAAAATTTTAATTTCAGAATCCTTGGGGGAAATAAATCCTGCAAAGTTAAATAGAGATAAAAGGGGGGAAATTTTTTTTAAGGCTGATCCACATCGGTTTCAAAATTTACAATTTTTTCTTGACCCAAGAACTATCTCTCCATAAAATGCTGTCAAAAATCCATAACTGTTTGAAACACACTGAATGGCAAAAGTGATCACATGACCTGCCATCCTCATCTGCTGATTGATTGAGATCATTTGGTTATATTGAAATGGAAACGATCATTTCTGATTCTTAGCTATAAAGTCTGCTAAAACACCCCTAAAATATAGTCATACCGGGGATATAATGCTGGCAATACCACAGAAACCTGTTCAGGATCTTGAGTTCCTTCTATGTTGACAGCTGATGCAAAAACAACAAAAAACAAATCCCATGTGTTTCCAAGCATACTTTGCAATTTAAGCGGTGGAAAATACCAGCACAAAGCCAGGCAGTGTGAGCAAAAGGGCTGGATGTAACGTGTTCATTATGAGCCGTTCACACTCAGCCCAGCGTTTTCTGACAGAGAGTGAAAATTTGATTAACGTTGACCGGTGCTGAGGTCCGCCAGACTCAGTAGGAGCTAAGCCGACGTCAGTCGGGCAACGCTGATGTTTGTCGTGGTCCTGGAAAAATGTTCAACATGCTTAAAAGCTCCTACTTTCATGGTAAAACGCCGGCAAGAGTTGAGCTCCGCTACCACTACATCACCCCCGCTAGTATGGCGTTAATGCTCCGTTTGCCTCCGCCGGCCTACGCTGGCCAACGTCGGAGGCTTGACTGGATGCAGCCTCACGTAGTTCAAAGCAAATCAGCAGAGCTCAGCGGAGTACTGGCAGACCAGTAGCGGCCAGAACGCAGGTGTAGCGCAGTAATGTCATCTCATGGAACGCTCAGACAACAACACATCGTAGCCCCAACTGCGAAGCTCCAAATGTGGAAAAAATATGAAGACGTATGTAGAACCTGTCTCGACGAAGCACCAGTAGCAAGTGACGAAATCGCAGGGTTACGTCGAGTTTATCTAGGCTACGTCACGTGACGTCTCAAACGTTGAGTCGACGATCGGCTCCGCCAAGCTAGGCTACTGCTCCGCGGAGTGCGCTACCAATGCGCCCGACCTCCGACGGCGAAAGTTGACCTACGCCCTACAGTAAGTCAGTGGATCGTCGCCAAACGTCGAGCTTCGCCAGTACAACGTCGCCCTCCGCTGAGCTACGTCGACCTGCGTTGAAGACAGGAAATACTCACGCCTGGAGCGAGCCTTCCACGCCGTTTCACAGAGATTTTTGAGACTCTGCTACGTCGGCCAGCGTCAGCCACTTCACGTCAGGGTGTGAACGGGCCATTAGGCATGGGTATTTTGTAGTCCGAACATGATATTGACCAATCAGAGTGGCACGTGTCCTTCACTTTACACTGCACTGTGCTATTGAGGAAGTGGATGCCAGTTAAAGGATTTCTGGTGCAGTCAGCGGACAGCGGCCACCAAAGCTCCCTGAGGTGAAACAGTGAAGCAGCAAGGTGTTTTTTTTAAGTTTTTTTTAAAAAATGGCATGAGTACTTTTTAATTTGTTTATTGGTTGATTTCATTTCACTTACTTTGCATATGCCTGTCTGATAGACGGGGGCGGTCCAAGGGGCAGCTGTTGCTGTCGTAAAATATGAGGTTGGAGATGTCGGTTTTGTGTGTGTAGGAATACGTGCTCACCGGCATAAAACGTTTTTATACAGTAAGACATTTGTCACGAAGTATTAAGTCAAAGTTGCTTTGAAATTACTGTTGCATCCAGATAACTTGATCATGTGGAACAAAATTGGTCCAAAAGTGCAGGTGGATTGGGTGTTAAGAGGTGTCACACTTGTACAATCCTGTGACTGCTCATAGTGCTGAGAGCATATAGACTTGGATATATCTGCAAAAAAACCCACAAATATAGCTGTTCTCTCTCTCTCGCTGAGCCTGTCATCGTATTTAGTCTGAAAAGGTTTTATGTGGCGCTCCTCGGACACTTCCCAGTATTTACGCTGTGCTGCAGCTGTATCGGTCAGAGCAGGAAAAACATCTCCAAACAGACCCCGAAGTGACAGAAGACATTTCCTCCAAATATCCAACGCAAAACCACAGCTCAGGTAGCTGCTGTACCCAAAATAGCAGATCCTAAAAAACATCCTGTGTGACAAAGGCTTTACATTTTCAGACTTTAATCTGCGCCACAGTGAGCGAGCAGCGCTGAGGAATAATTATGAATCGCGCGACGATTATGACTCTCTAAAGCAAGCGGTCATTACAGTCGAAAAAGCTGACATCTGAAGAAAAAGGACAAGCCACAGCACGTTGTTAAATAGGTCTCAAGGCAGAAGTTCCATCCATATTTATTGGGATTATCCACCTTTAATATTCCAACGAAGGCTTTTCTAAATTAACAGCTCTTTATAAGAAGAGAAAAGCTCAGGCACTCCCAAAGAGGGAGCAAATAAAGCTCCGCATCCCATGCAGGTCTGACACTTAGGGCCGCTTCAACATATCAGCATCCGTCTTTTCCATTAAATCCAAATCAGCTTGGTGCTTTTTTTTAAAGCGTATTTTTTCTCGCCTTTGACATCTCCGCAGCCAGTGGTGGGCACAGCTAACCTACAAGTTATCTTCAATAACTTGCATACGTCAGTGATCGCTATCCTCCGAAAGCCTCTGCTGGCCTTCGCTGATGAACGGCGACCGTACCCAAAATTTGCAACATGTTGAAAATTTTTCGGCGATTGCCGGTACGTGCTACCGGTAGAGAAAGTTAATCTCCGCTATGACCACGGTAGCCTTCGTTAGCCTCCGCTAGCATCTGTTAGCAGCCGGTAGGCGAAGTTACCGCTGCGATCGTCTACGCTGGGTGCTGCTTCGCCCTGCCCGCTCAGAATCACTGGACAGCGGCGTGTCGCACCCCTCTCCCGCATGTTGCCAAGTTGGTAAAGGTCCCGCTCGCTCTAATGGAGCGCTGGCTAACGCCCGCCTCTGGAGGCCTCCACTAGCATCACGTTGTGGAATGGCGTGCTGCGTTTGAGGTTCACTATCAAACTCCGGGAAAATGATTTTTGCTGACGTTTGGCTAATTTTCTCTCCCTTTCGCCGCGTTCACCAAACGCTGCGGTAATCGTCATAGTGTGACTGGGCCTCAACTGAAAAGTTAAATGTGATAACGCTAAACCGATAAACTGCTAAAACATTTAGCTGAAGCTACCGCTAACTGCTAACTTTTACTATATGAATTTAGCTTTGGCTTGGTTTTTTTGGCTCTAAAACCCTGAAAAACAGACCTAAAGAAGTGAAATTTTAATATGTTGTAGCGTAAACATGGAGGTTAAGTTTTAGGATGGCCAAGATCAGATGATCAAGATGTACATAAATAATTCAATGAACAAATTAAACAGTAGCTTACATTCAACATCGAGTTTATTCACAGTACTGAATGTATTAAAGACTAAAGAATATTAAGAAATAAAAATACACATGGAAAATAAGTTTGACCTCCTGCTGTGCGTTACCTTCGCGCGATATGTAACTTTCATTTATTGGATTGGTGTATAAGCACCAACAGGAACCGACACGTATGATTTTTGGGTTTACAAACATTTTTGACTTTTAAACTTTATTCAAAAAAAATGCTAGCTGACTTAAAGTTAGCGGAAATAAATTTAGTGGAAGGTAACTGGCCCGTTAATGGTTTTCAAAGTTAGCTGAAAAGCTAATCTGCTCACGAAAAAGTTAGCTTTGCTAATTAGCCGTTAGCTGAACTACAACCACCCGTCCACAGCCAGCTCGATATATTCTGCGCCTTTCCCCTCTTCTTGTTTCGCCGTCAAATTTGGTCTCTACTAATGTCTCTTGAATTCTCTACATTGACAAAGTAAAGCTGTTCGTGTCCACACAAAGCACGTCCTATGTTGGACACAAAAAGCCGCGGTACGTTTCTGCGTGTCGTGGGAGGTACGGCCACAAATCAAGCATGTGAAGGAGTGGATGGATGGGCGAGGTGGAGTAGTGTTTACACCCAAGGACAAGCGATGGGGGTTAACATCTCCCCCTCCTCCATTGGAACATTTGTCATACTCTTTCATTATGGCCAAAGAAAGAAGGAGACCAAAGAAAAGACTTCACTGACAAGGTGAAGCTGCTGGAGTATGTGGAGCCTAAAAACAACAAGAGAGAATAAAGAATGTGGAAGATGATGAGATTTTTTTGTAATTTGGTGTCATTTATACTTGAAGAAGGCAGGTAGGTAGCGTACCTAATATAGTGGTCAATGAGTGCTGGGAGCTTCAGCAATGATTTTTTAATTATTTTCTAAGTACCTAAAGAGTGCATTCTTCTGCCAAGGTGCAACAATCCTTCAATCATATTAACCCCGAACTAATATTTCGACGGTTTGTTCTGTTTGACTGCCTAAAGCCCGTATCTGCTGACGAACGTTGTGATTTTTGGGTTTTCATCAGGGTTCGTAAAAGGTTGCAAAACAGTTCTCAAACAGATTTTTGAGATCAGTTACCGGCGGAGACCGGTAAATTGTGACTGTTTTTTTACATTTAAAATCGTAATGAGTTTGGGCGAGTTTGACAAACTTACTGAAAATTGTTGTCATTGTTAGTGGTTGGTCATATTGCAGCCATGTCAGTGAACGCAGCGCACGCTCAAATGTTACACAACCAGTCATGTGATATTAAGGCTGAGTCTCTTTCTTTAAGAAAAAAAAAAGAAAAAAAAAAAGTTTCTCTCCAACAATATGACAATCAAATAAAATTTTACCGCTCACAAGGAAAAGACGAGAACAACGACACCGGCTGAATCACTGCCCGATTAAATCATTTTCTGCTGGACTGTCACAGTTCTCACGACAATTCATTAAAATGTTACCGTTAGCAGCCGACGTGAAGTCATTACACTCGCATCCAAGAGGAACGCAAAGAATTTAAAAATGGAAGCGGCTTATGTTCATCTCCTGCAAACCTGTGGCGAGATTAGGTGTTACTTTCTTGCCTCGGCTGCAGAAATAAAACATTTTCACAGCGCCTTCATCTATTCCTGTGGAAATGACTTGGTTCTGACGGAGGTAATTTTACAACTTGTAGAAGTCAATTAAAGTGTTGGAGATTTTGTCAGATTACATTTTTCTATCATTCCCACCTCAATTAGAATAAGCCTGTTTTGGTCACAAGAACGGCTTCGGGTCTAAGCTGCGCCAAATACCGAAAATCTTCTTAGGGGATGAGGTCAATTATTCACGGTTAATTGAGAATACAAACGGCCTCAGATAAAACGTTGAAACAATAAACTCGGGGACTCAAGAAATGACACACTGATGGAAAACCACAGGTGGATACGTTACGTTCTCAACAAGGCGAAAAACGACTTTGCAAAGAAACTTGAAACAAAGCTTATACCTCGGAATAAACTTGTGACTAACTTCACTAGTATCAAGGAAATTGAGTGTTCTCGCTCCGACTTCATTTCTTTCTCCCCGTTTATCTCTTTCGCCATCTATTTTTCACACCATAATTTAGCACACTTTGCAGCTTGATCAAGTGGGAGTCTTTCTTCATTTCCATTTTTGTTGTTGTTGTTGTTTGTGAAGCACTTTGTTGCTGTTAAAGTGGTATATTAATAAAATTATAATAATTATTATAATTCAACCATTAACAGGACCTTTAACGAGAGCTTCCGTAACGAGGTTTGATCAAACCCTGAATCTCCATTAGACATGATGCGAGTTGGCTCAGGGCCCGCTGAGGGATCACATTGCAGAAACACCTGGACGGGCCTCTCCCTCCCCCACAGCACTACTTGTCCACATGCCACCAGCCAGGTGTGTCTCCACTGAGCGCAGCGTCCCGTGGCAGCAATCAAAGCACACAGCACCACATTTGCATCAGCTAGTAAATATGGCCAAGTTTAGTGCTCGATCCCCAGTAAATATCCATCAGAACACTGGTGCATTCGAAAGAATACATGCAGGCATATGGTCAGATATGTGAGCCTTTGCTTGTTATAAAAATTTTAAAAAATCACACTCACACAAATCCCTGTTCCTCATATGCTCACACACAAACAAATACCATTGGCTGGATTCAACCAGCAACCAATGCTCTGCCATCCAGATAATAACAGTTTTGTCTCATCTTTTGAGCAACTGACATCTTGCTCCATCAGCAAAAAGTGAGGCACAGAGAAAAGCGGCGTGAGGCTGTTTAACAAGTGATGAAGGATGAGGTTCAGGGCTGCAGCAAGGGGTGCAAGATCATTCATCTTTCTAACGAGGCTCTCTTTTAAAAGCTGTTTACCTTTCCGCCTGACCGAAGAGCTGAAGTTGATATATCCATTGCTGATACAGACACAACAAATCACTTTAGTCCCCAAAAACCACAGTCGTGCAAAAAGAAGGGCGAGAGAAAATCGATACACTATCTGTACAATCCTACATAATAGTAATAGTAACAATGGCTCGGTGGACAGTAACACTCGTATCTTCAATTCTATAGGCGCTCTTATACGTAAATGTAGAAGATTGGCGGGGTTGTGGTGTCACTCAAGGCTGCGGGTAGCGTGTTGTGGATGGCATGAGAGCTTGACTGAGTATACCATTGTAAATTAATTAACAGAAATAAGCAAAGTCCTAAATTTCTATGCGTTACTGTTATGACACTTACCCACAGCCACCAGACTTTGAGCTGTTCAGGATTTCTAGCTGATGATTTTATGGATTTTTAAAAAAAATAATAAAAAGACTGAGAAATACTGTTCACGAAATACGAGCAAATAGCTACGGACTGCAGATATTTCCCGTATTTTGTGAGAACAAGCATGGAGTAACGAATTTATCCTTTAGTGAACATGAGCTCAAAACCCGAATTACTAGATATATTCCCTGCGTATTTAGGTTATGAATATTTAGTAGTTTTACGCAGATAATACAAGATTTTATTTCATTCTTGTTTGACCAATGAGTTTACTTAATTCATGTGAATACCCAGGCATTCCATAACCAGGATACAAATCATCTGTTGTTATTGTATTTGGTCTCTGACTTATTATTTCTTTATACACTCTGTCTAAGATTGGGATGGGTGCTAAATGTACGACCCATGTTCTTGATCTGTTGCCAACCAGGCAACACTAGGGTCCTCTTTGCTGAATATTGTAAACTTATTGCTCACCACTGGAAGTGTTCCTGCTAGTTTTAAAGCTACTGTGATAAAACCTTTCCTTAAGAAATCCCATTTGGATTCAGGCTTGCTGGCAAATTATAGACCTATTTCCAATTTATTGTGCCCCCCCACCGAAAATCCTGGTAAAGGTGGTTGCTAAGCAAGTTCTGACAGATTTGCAAGAAAATAATCTTTTGTAGGCTTTGTAGTCTGCATTTAGGTCACATCATTTCACAGAGAACCCAGTCACTAAAGTGGGGAATGAATTGTTGCTAGCTATGGATGCAGATTTAACATCAGTATTCCTGATACTGGATCTACATATCTACATGCAGCCTTTGAGACATTTGAGAGAATTGCAAATTATTTTGCCATCTCTAGTCAGGTACTTTCTTGGCTGAGCTCATACTTATCAGGTTGTTCGCAGTGTGTTCTTTATGAAAACACCGCATCTGAATTTTCTGCAGTAAAGTATGGGGTACCTCAAGGTTCTGTTCGAGGACCACTATTATTCTCCCTTTATGTAGCAGCTCTCGGTCAGATTATACATAGCCATAGGATTTACTTTCACTCTTATGCTGATGACCTGCCTGTTTATGTTTAAACATATGTTTAAGTCAATGATATCCAATTTTCTATATCGATTTACCAACATATGTCGAAGTATCGCAATATTTACTATGTATTCTCTATAATCTGTTAACATACTTTGGGGACATTCCAACATATGTCGAAGTATCGCAATATTTACTATGTATTCTCTATAATCTGTTAACATACTTTGGGGACATTCTGAATATTAGTCTTTGTTTACTTTACTTGTTCATTTTTGCAAAAGTTACATTGTACAATGTAACAGCATGTGAATATTATTATTATTATTATTATCATCATTACTGTCCGGTGTGGTTTTAAGCATAAACCAATTTGCAATTGGTTTAATTCATAGGTAGCGGTACTGAAACTTTATGTACATGACCGCTAGCCATTCAATACAAAAGAAGACTACTAAATGTGTTAGGATTTGTCTTAGAAAAGAACCCAAATATGCAGACAGGCATGAGAAAAACAGGCCCAGGGATAAATGGATTTATTAACAACTGAAAAATGTGGACAAAAGTCAATGACAGATAATAAATGATCAAAACGGGAGTGCAGGTACAAAACAGGAAGCCAAGTCAAAACATAAACAGGAGGTCAAAGTCAAACGGGAAAAAGAACAGAGTACTTAATTGAGGAGGAAGTTCAAGGTCACTTTCACTTTATTTATTTATATAGCGCCAAATCACAACATAGTCGCCCCAAGGCGCTTCACAAGGGTAAGGTCTAACCTTACCCACCCCCTGAGCAAGCACAATAGCAACAGTGGTAAGGAAAAACTCCCTAAATGTTTTAAGTATAGGAAGAAACCTCAAGCAGACCAGTCTCAGAGGGGGGACCATCTGCTATGGCCAAACTATCAATGAAACAGAAA